>VWPV01004368.1:0-21405 GCA_013389885.1 Geococcyx californianus
AGTGCAGGGACAGGACAAGGGGACCCATTTTCAGTTGAAAGAGGGGAAATGAGACTTAGAAATAAACGTTTTTCTGTGAGGGTGGGGAGGCCCTGGCCCAGGGTGCCCAGAGCAGTGGTGGCTGCCCCATCCCGGGAGGGGTTCCAGGCCAGGTTGGAGGGGGCTTGGAGCCCCCTGACCCAGTGGGAGGTGTCCCTGCCCGTGGCAGGGGTTGGCACTGGATGGGCTCTGAGGGCTGTTCCCATCCAAACGACTCCACAATTCTATACCATTTTGTACTGAAGGCAGTGCCTCAGAGCTGAGGGATCTGCAAAAGCTGTTGCTTTTCTTTCGTTTGCTTTCCTGCGTGCTGCTAACATGGAAGCTGAATATCCAAAACGTTTGGAAATTATATGTAATTTCCACTAGGAATTCTCTTCCATTTGCAGAGCCCCACTCACACAACGCGTGCCAGCGATGCTGCTCCTCCCTGACCCTCACGCCCTCCAGCTCCTCAGCAGCCCTCGGTGGGATCAGGACACGAGACCTGGTAGAAGGGCACCAAAGGGCAAAAAGCTTTCCAGGGACTGTGCAGTCCTTCCAGCTGACAAGGTTCCCTGCTCCAACATGGTTTCCATCCATCACATTCTGTGTTTCATTGGAACAAGAATTTAAAATGAATTTTCAGCAGTAATACTGACTGGATACGGCTACTGCCTTAGTAAAGCTTTATTACTAATTATTATCAAATTACAAAAGGGAGATTTCTGCATAAAACTCCAGTCTCTCTAAACTGAGAAAAGGAGCTGTAATCCTGTATTCTCAAATAAGAAGTGTTTATTATTCTGAAAGGGCACGGTATGCAGAGATACAATCCATTTAAATAAAAATCTAATTTTTGCTCCACACAATTTTAGAAATGTCAGTATTCACAGTTACAGGACTGCGCTCTTTGCCATTTGTGCAGCTGCGTGACAGTGTCAATAATGGGCATGCAAAAAGACAAAAAAAAAAGATTTGAAATAAGCTTTTTTTCTGTGCCAAAGCATAATGCCAGCAGTTTTAAAGGGCAGAGACAAAAACTTTAATTTTTTCCTACAAACCTTCAATTCTGATTTTGGAAAGAGTGGAGAAAGGAATCTAGCACTGCAAATTACAACTGCACAATTGCAGTTTGTGAGAGAAGAGATAAAAAGGGCACTCATGGATTACAGCACACAACATAGGAAAGCTTTGCAAGTCACTGCTGCTGAGATGTCAGTAAAATCACGCTTGCCTTGCTCTGGGCAGAACATTATCACGACCATCCTGTAGACAAAATGAACCGCAGTCGCGTCACAGGAACAAGCACTGCTCAACTCTACTGAAGAGTCAAGTGAAATCAAACATTTCTGCAAAACTAAAACATGCTTCTTGGGGAAAAAAAAAAAGATGATAAAGATGTACTTAAGTCCAATAAATTTATGAAAGGACCAGTTAAAGGTTCCGTGCAAAGGCAAGCAGAAAGTATACGTGAATCTACAACAAGAACAGTTGGTTAGATGCACACCAGACCATGCAATTAGTTCAGCTGTAAAAAGGTCTTTATTGCTCCATTTCCTTGCAATATTATCACAGTATCACAGTATTGTAAGGTGGGAAAAGACCTTTGAGATCATCGAGTCCAACCTATGGCCCAACACCTACACCTGCTACCTACACCTACTCCTACTTGTCAGTTACACCATGGCACTAAGTGCCTCATCCAAATTCTCTTTGAACACCTCCAGGGATGGTGACTCCACCACCTCCCTGGGCAGAGCATTCCAGTGAACAATCACCCTCTCAGTGAAGAACTTCTTCCTTATGTCAAGTCTACTGAAACAGAAGGCTCTGTTCTGACTGCACGCACAGCGCTGTTTGCACATCAACCTCAAAACATCATGTGATAAGATAGAACATGCATTAAAAATAAACTCTATTTTTTAAATCAACAACTCAGAACAGCCAGTGATTCACTTAAAAAATACGTGCCTTTTTGGCTGTTTACTACTATTTGAATGTATCCTTTTCCTTTGTAATGCTTTTGCCTTCAGCATGAAACATCGCAGCTGAAACCCATATGAGTACCTTCCTGAAAGAATAAGCTAAGAACTTCAGAGCAAAATACTGCACAGATGAAAAAAGTTCTGGTGAAGATAATGACTAATGCTCCCTCTGAGCCAGATGAAACCCATTTATAATACTCAGAGCATAACTGAAGGAAACTAAATCACTCTCATTTTTGGGGGATAATTAACTGTGATTCATTAAGAGTGAAATTTAACTATAAAGTAATCTTAATACATGTAGAAGCCTGTTAAATCCTTGTTTAATTTAACTCCTATTAACAATAAGTATTATATACTTCATCGTACACAGTAAACACAGGCACTGGAGGTTAAACCAGTCGGACCAGCACTTTCCAGCTGCCACCCCAGAAAAATAAAGCTTTCTAGAAAACTGAAAGTTTGGCTGTTCATTTTTAGATGCGTGACAAAGCAGGAAAATGTGTAAACTGATGAAGAATACGCTCCATAAAGTGCTCACTGAAGAGATCCAGTGCTTTGGGAGCCGCCCGCACTCAGGCACGCGACAGTCCCTGGCTCTGCAGCAATGCAACCAGGAGAGAATTTGGCATGACCCTGCAGGACTTCCAAAAAATGCACTGGGCAGCTAATCCCTCGTACGGCCACCCAGAGAACAAGCACGAGACCTCCATCCCTGCCACTGCTGCCCATAGGCAGCGCCGTTCTCAAATGGCCTTCTCCCTGGCTAGGAGTGGGTGGCTTATTTCAACTCTGATCTGGTGTAGCCAGACCTCACAGCTGCAGAGGAAAGATTTAGGAAGCAATTCACAGCTGACCTGCACGGACAAAGCCCGAGAGCCAGGTGGGCGAATGAAGCCTGCCAGGGCTGCTCCCACTGCGTGCAGAGACAACCACAGACCTCAGCTGCTCCAGCACCTGACCTACAGCACTTCATGCAGGAAGAAAAAGTGTGCTGTAGTTTGCCTGGTTGATCAGTATTGATGATTTGCATTTCAATTCCACATTTGCATTCTCTTCTCCAGGCTGAACAACCCCAACTCTCTCCTCGTACAGGAGCTGCTCCAGCCCTCAGATCATCTCCGTGGCCTCCTCTGGACTCACTCCCACAGCTCCAGGGGCTCCAGGAGCCGAGGACTCCAGAACCAGACCCAGGGCTCCAGGTGAAGTCTCAGCAGAGCAGAGGGGTAGAATCCCCCTCCTCCCCTGTATCTTGTACAGCCAGAAGAACCACTCTTGCTAATCTAGATATTCCAGATATATTTCAAAGCCAGCATCCACTGGAGGCTGATTAGACAGAAGAATGTGCACTGTTTGCTTTCATCCCTCTAGCAAATACGTGTGTCTCTGCATTTGTCCCTGCTGTACAGGCTGTAGCATTTTGTCCTGTGGCCCATGGTATAAACGCCAAAATCCCACTGAAATGGAACAATTCTGTGTCTACGTAGCCTTCCTACAGCACTACACAGGTTTCGGCTATTGCACTGCCAGATTCAAGGGCTTGGCAATGCTTCCCATGTAGCTGGTGTTTATTCTTTGCATTCCACCCAAATAAAGTTATTTTGTAAGAGATAAATATGCAAACGGGCTTGGAAAATCCCATTTGTAAACACAGTGTGGAATTCATGAGTGGAAGCGAGCCTGAGAAACCACATGAGCCTCATTTAAGGTGTAATCCGTAACACCGAGATTCAAAAGGGAATAAATCCTAATCACACAGGCAAAACCAGGAATTAGTTTGTATTCAATCAGCCTCCATATTAATATTTGCATTAAAATCTATGAGCTAGAATCTTTTGTCCTTTATGGAAGAGAATTAAATCATCATTTGTGACTGAATAAAAAAATATTTTCTAATTCAACTAAGACAACAATCTTTTGAAAAGCAAACCCGTTTATCTCTGATTTTCGTTATTTCAAACTAAATAACATTCAATTTTTCCCTATCAATCAATTTCTTACCTCAGGTCCTGGAGGACCCAACGGTCCACGCGATCCAGGATCTCCGATCTTCCCCTTTAAAAAATCCAAACAGAATTTCTATGACAATTTTTTTTTTTTTAACAACAGATTGTTAGGAAAATTTTAAAAACAAAGATCAAGAAAGCCAATGAAAGTGTTGAGTTGGCTTTTCCACTAAATAGGAAATTGAGTAGCTGCCTCTGTTTGCAGTCAATTAAGACAAGTCTTTCTTCATCGCTCTTTGAAGTCAAGACATAAAATGCAAATTACCTTTAGACAAATTGGGCAGTTTTAGAACAGTTGAAATATTCACATAAAAAAAAATCTCCTTGAAATCTGTAGTTGTTCTTATAATAAAAAAACTATGTATTCTTTAAAACTCCAAGAAGTAACAGTTACGGATGTTAGTTTGCACACTAACCTATATAGTTTAAAGTATTCCATCACAGCCAAAGGAATGGCAGTTTTGTGATGAATAATAGTAAAATCAGGCCCTATCACTTGTTACAGTGATTCCATTATATAAAACACACTTAAATTACTGAAATATTTCCCTAAATTACATCTGTTGTTCCAGAAGTTTCCTGCTGCTGCCGTAACCTCAAGCAAAATTAAAGTCTGACCTGGAAAAACTCTTTTTAACTACTGAATGTATTCTACAAATGCTAAACATTATATTACTTGTAGGACTGAGGTCTCATATCTTAATTTAACACAAGTCAAGAAGTTGACATTCAGTTTATGCTTCAAATCCCCCAAATTCCCAGGACTGGGCCAATTCAAATGCTTATCTTTAAAGAAATGCTTCCATCTTTAAAGGCCAAAAGGATGAACTCTCCCATCGAGGCTTAAGCAAATCTGTGCAAGGTTTTTTCAGGATTAGGGTTTCTATTATGAATTCTTTGGGACAAAGAACACATTTTTTATTGAGTTTAAGGGCCTATGACACTGATGAAGTCTCAGTAGGTTTACAGATAATGGCTTGATCAGATTGCACAGCTCTCACCTTATTCTTGGTGCATTTGGAATTAGAATCAGAGAATCCTAAGGTTGGAAGAGACCTCGGAGATTACCGAGTCCAACCGTGCCTGTCTCCCCACTAAACCCTGTCCCTAAAAAACTCATCCACCCGTCTTTTAAACCCCTCCAGGGATGGCGACTCCACCACCTCCCTGGGCAGCCGTTCCAATCCCTGACCATCCTTTCTGTGAAGAAATTCTTCCTAATGTCCAGTCTAAACCTCCCCTGGTGCAACTTGTGGCCATTTCCATGCAATGCGAACGTAAGATACAAAGAAGTATCAAACATCACAGAATCATAGGACGGTCTGGATCGGAAGGGACCTTAAAGCCCATCCAGTTCCAAACCCTGCCACGGGCAAGGCACCTCCCATTGTGTAGTGATACGTTGAGAGAAAAGAAGTCCATGTGCAAACTTACCGGGGGTCCTGGCTTTCCTCTCATCCCTGGGGGTCCCGGTAAACCAAGAGCACCCTGAGAAAAAGAAGTCTATTAAATGCACATGAAAAAGTATTGTTGTGTTATGTTGGAAGCAATAGATATCGCTACACTTCCGCCACCTGAAACAGCCTTTGAAATAATTCTGTGGGATGGGAAATGTCTTCTGACATGCAACTTGCATCAAAACAGTTCTCACAGGACGTGCTATTTCAGGGACTTCTGATGTACTGGCCAAATAGGAAAGAAGGCAGTTATTTATCTCAGTTTCATGACACGAAGGAGCTTGCCAGACCGTGCACAGCTGGTCCAGGTGAGCTGCAGATGAACCTCAAGGTTCAAGGGAAAAATATCTTTGACAACACTTCCTTAGTAGGTTTCAGATCATACTATAATTCTTTTTTGACGCACTGCTGATCATCTGGCAGCCAGAATTCTGCCCCTGCCCTTTATTTGTCTTTGTTCACTACTTTCCATAAGTAAGTTTTCATTAGCACAGTGTTTCTTAAAATTACGTTAATTCAGTGGTATCCAGTAACATCTACTACTTCATTCTATTTTTACAGACTTGTTGCACTTCAAGAGACTCAGAAGTTGCTGGAATTGGACAGTTTTGTAAAACAATGCAGTTCTAAATTACCTTGTCTCCTGGGTACCCCTGGTCTCCTGGCTCTCCTGCAAGGCCATGTTCACCCTAAACAACACATTATTTTACACAGACATATGTATCTGGCTTGAAACAGGGTAGTGATCAGCATTAGAGTATGAAAAAAAGAGTACTTCAATGTTTAGTATTTCAAATTAACACAGATCTTTGAATGGCAACACAAAACGCTGCCCTGAAGCACCCCCTCCAGGAAACCCTGTAGACCCAGCTCCAGGCATCGTTATGCGCAGTGGTGAGCGCTCTCTCAAGAAGTAAATTTGTCTCAAGTACCAGATCCTGAGACTGAAGTAATTTTAAAAAATAAAAGTCAGAAGAGAAAATAAATCAAAAAGAAAGAGGGAAGGCTTTGTCAAGTACACGATTACACTCAAGATTTAATCTCTAAGATAATGGAAATATTTAAATCACCTTATCACCTTTCATTCCAGGCTGTCCCACACTCCCTGGGAGACCCTATTAAAAAGAGACAAACACTGGATTTTTGTGTTCTTCAAATTTGGAAAGCAGCACAGGCCCCAGGCTGTGGGACTGGGGAGCACCATACCATGGGCCCTGGAATTCCTGCTGGTCCTCTTGGTCCTGCTGGTCCAGCACCTCCCTACGAGACAGCAAGAAACCCAACCGCATTAAACACTTGATGTAGAATAACTTAAAGACTGGTAAGAAAGTGTGGCTTTTGCTGCACCACAGAGAGAAATCAACACCTTTTTCAGGCTAATTTCTTAGGGAAGAACGTATCCATATCATAAGCCCTCCACTTTTATAGTTCCTAACCACAACAGCAGAAACACAGAAGCCAAACTTCCCTTTTTCCCTGTAGCTTATGCATTCAGGAGAAGACAGCAGCATCCTTTAATTTTGGATGGCCTCCAGCATCTGCTTGAGTAAAGGCCATGTGAAAAGAGACAGCAGGGTGTCCTTTGGAGAACAGGAGTTGTCGAGGAACAAGGTTGCACCACACAAGCTGTACTCAGGGACGCTGGGGTCACCTGAAGCTCCTCTGGGGCCTTGATAAAATTCTGCTGCAGTTTAAAGAGCGCAACAGTCCCTTGTAAAGAAAGCCTGGAATAAAGGCTCTTCCAAATAACTTATTGACTGGGAAAGAAGGAACCAGAGTAACAAAAAGACACAGAGGAGTGTATAATATTAAATTTTACTGATCATGCCTATACAATGTGTTAGCATCCCCAAAAAAACTCATGCCACTGGATACTGAAGTCTTTTTTAGCCACATTCTGATCTTATTTCAAAATCCCAACTAGATTTGCTGATGCTTTGGAAACTTCCAAAGGCTGTTCAGAAATCTGGGCTGTTTTCCCCAAATGCAAAATTTTACTCTACCAGTGAAATCTTACCAAGCACGGAGAGTTAACTGTCTCTAAGCTGCATTTCTAATGTGTTTTGGCTAAAGAAGATATCTTTAAAAACACCCTAATATATCCGTAAGACCTGTCAGAAGGATGTGCAGTCACCCTACCTTTACGGAGCTGCATCTCCACATCGTAAGTACTTGTCCATATACATTTCTGTTCACACATTTGTCATCCCAAGCATTAAACATTATTAAGAGCAGAAGCTCATGTGCAAAATTTATTTCTGCCTCCAGAAATCTCCTCATTTTTCAGCATGTATGCTTACATCTCAGCTACAGATACACAAGTGCAGGGATCAAAGGAGCTCTCTGCTCCATAAAAGACTCCTAATTCCTTGCAGTCCAATGGAGCTGCAGCAGATGATGTAGTTTCTAACCGTTCTGGGGGTCAAACTCTAATTTCATCAAAAAATATGGCTATTAGCACACACTCTGTACAAGTCCTGTTCAAAACTGTCACATTGTGAAACTGAAACCTATAGACAGGAAGAACTAGTTCAGTAAAAAAGACCTATGGACAACCCAACCCATCTCTCTCTCTAAGTGACTCCAGCTCAGTAACACGGCAAAGGGAGCTTTGACCGTGCAAACATTTATACTCATGAATTATAGGAAGGGCTAAACTGCTTTTAGTTTTAGTCAAAATAACCAGTAACAGCATCTTTTTAGAAGTGATGTATGTAGGCTTTTTTAAAAACCTCAGATACATTTGTACAATTATCAGAGTCTTTGAGGTAAAATTCCCAGGACGGTCACATAAGACAGAAAAGTAAACTATAATTCAAACCAAAGTCTCAAGAGCGCAGTCTTTATTCTCACGAGGGCTTCGAGGGGCTCAAATATGTCAACTGACAAGAACACAATGAGCTGATGCTCTTACAGTTGGACTCGATCATCTTGGGAGACTCTTCCAACTTTATGATTCTATGCTTGCATGACGAAGACTGGAAGCCACAGAGGCTCCTTCACCAACTTGTGTGTCTTCACTACAACAATGCCATAACAACCCCCATCAGTCAGCAATGGACTTCTTACAGGAATATTTTGTTATGAACATATCATTAAAAAGACAATAATAATGGAACTCAACTGCCATACTTCAAAGAAGTTAATTTACACTGATGGTCATCTAAACTCAAAAAATGATCTCTAGATATCCAAAAATAAAAGACCCTAGAGACAATCATGATTTCCCAACTCAAGTGTAAACATGCTATGTTCTCCCACACATTATGAGCTATGAACACGGCTGGGTAGCCAGCCCTGATTGAGCCAACACTGAGAATCAAATCCAGGTCCTCTGTCAGAAAACATGTGAACTCCTTCAAACACATGAGTGAGACTACACGGTATGAAAGTATCAGTCCTTCTCACCTCCTGTAGGACTCACTCAGGTCACAGAGCTTCTCTGGTGCAACTATTTATGCAACTACCGCTTGCAACTTTATAATGAGAATCACAACCGTCTTCTACAAACATAAAAAAGCTTTTGGATACAACACCATACACAGGAAAAAGTAATTTTGCTTAGGAATTGATTCTGATTAGAATCTGGTAGCCATATACAGGAATGAATGAGGGTTGTGGATTTTAGAATGTTTAAAAGTATTGCATTTTTTCAATATTAACACTGGCTTTAGGGGTAAAAACTAGTAAACTTGGTTATTTCAAATATAAAACCCAGGCACATCAGATCAGAAATAAGTGTGCAAATCCAAACCACGTACAGAAGCACCAGCAATGCAACAGCAGTTTTGGAGAGTAATTTTAATTAAAATCGGGGGTAATGAAGCCAAAATCTGCTTAAATCCTTGGATTCTTCTACTTACACATACAACGCAAATATTCTAATGAAGCCATATCAAAGTTAGTAATAAAAGTTTACTCACTCTTAGCCCTGGAAATCCAGGAGGACCAACACCACCAACAATTCCCTTCAAAAACAAAAAAAAAAAAAAAAAAAAAGAAAGAAAGAAGAGAAAAGAATTTCAGATTAACTGAATTTTATCATTTAAAAAATTCCCAGTGGTAAGATGAACAAAAATGATGAACAAAACAAGTCAACTTAGAGAGTGTCTGAAGAACGATAGGTTACCAGTGCAGAGGGAAACGTGCTTACTAAAATCTCCAATTGTGGAATTAGATCTCAGGGTATCTCCTTCATTACCAAAGGACAGGAGATTTGCTACAATGATATTTAAAGTGGGGAAAAAGAAAAAATAATTTTTGGGGGTGGAAAAACCACACCATAAGAATTTTTTTAAGATTCTTTAGAAAGACTAACAGAACACCAGTTCAGTTCTTAGAAACACCCTCATCAATTAAAGGCTACACTCTGTGAAAAATTACTTCTTGATACAAACTACAGCGTTTGGATTTTACGTAGCGGTAACAAATTCAAAATCCTCTTCGATTGCCTCTGCTGCACTTGAGTTTAACTCAGCAGAGGCTAAAATTGTGAACATCATAGAAAAGAGACGCCAAGTCTCTTGGCCCCGTGTGGGAGGGGTATTGTAGCCCTCCAGGTCGGGTGTCTTTCCCAGCACCTGATACTCAGCGGAACTCATACACAGGATTCACTGCAGCTCCTCGGTGCCCACAGCAAAGAATTTCTATGAGAGCAAATCTGAGCCCATCCGGATGCTGACGAACAGGGTACGGCACAGAGTACACCTTCGTGCTCTCCTACCTCCTCTAGTGTCTACACACCTTCTCCAGACCGAGCCCAGGGTAAGCTGAATGCTCTAACACATCCTCCAAGGCAGAGTGACATCCTCAGAGGACTGAGGAGGGGTTATGGAAATAAAGGGCTACGAGGACAGGCTGAGAGAGTTGGGGTTGTTCAGCCTGGAGAAGAGAAGGCTCTGGGGAGACCTTAGAGCAGCTCCGAGTGCTGAAAGGGGCTCCAGGAAAGCTGGGGTGGGGCTCTTCACAAGGGTCTGGAGTGACAGGACGAGGGAGGATGGCTTAAAATTGGAAGGGGAAGACTGAAATTAGATATTAGGAAAAAATTTTTCACCACGAGGGTGGGGAGACCCTGGCCCAGTTTGCCCGGAGAAGCAGTGGTTGCCCCATCCCTGAAGGGGTTCCAGGCCAGGTTGGATGGGGCTTGGAGCCCCTGGATCCCGTGGGAGGTGTCCCTGCTCATGGCAGGGGGGTAGAACTTGATGACCATTAAGGTCCCTTCCAACCCAAACCATTCTACAATTACTCCATTAAGCAGAAGACATCAGGTATGGAGACAAATGCCACGAGTGTCAAGTTAGCACATGGGGAGAAACCTCTTTCCCTTCACGTTCCTGCCACCACGGGCTTCCTAGGCAACCCCTGCTCTCCACCAGCAGCTCATCAACAGGCTCCACAAATATCCCATTCGCATCGCTGGCCCCTCGCCCGAACAAGCCCTGCAGGGAGAGCTGTGCAGGAGGGGAGAGGGGTTGCTGCCTGTCTGAGAAGGCAGTAGGATCAGCAGCTGTCTCGGCAGATCAGAAGGAACTTGTTTGCAAATGCTTGTGTTAAAACACGCTTCTTTGCAAAGCACAAGGCTGTAATTTCAGAGCCAGGCTTTCTGAACTGGATTCTAAAGTACTGTTGTTCTGCAGATCTTGTGGAAAGAGCATAACCACTTTATCAGGAAAGGAGAGGAAGGACTGTCTCACCTTTTTATATCATTTGCAAAGCAGCTGGTGACAGTCAGAGGGCTTTCAAAATGAAAAGCACTGCAGGGGCATCACCTGACATTCTCACAAGGGGAATTTTGCCTCAGGGAATAGAAATGCAAACTGATTTTTTCCTCTGTTCCAAAATACTGGCACCAAATGTCCACAAGCCAGCAGAAAAAAAAAAAAACCCAATGTAAAGCTTTTCTAAAGTTTCTTTAAGAGTGTCAGGAAAGGGTAGGCCTTCTGAAAGGAGACCATCTCCACCCAGCTGCTGACCCCAGTCTTTATCAGAAAAACCTTGCTAGCCTTGATAGCAATTTCCAAATGAGCACCCAGTGATGAAAGCAGATCCACATCATCTGCTCAAAGGATGAAGTCAACTATTGAATGCAGAAGCTCAGGAAAGCCAGGGGTTTGGCGCGCACGCAGAACCCCATTTTGTGAAGGCCAACTTAGAATAATGGTTTAAGCAAGCAACACAGTCACATCCAACCCAAACATTTCTGAAGATGAAACATTCGTCAGTCATGCAATGAGGACAGCAAGAGACCTGATTATCGGGGTAGTCAGCACCCAACAGCAACGAGAACTGTGTTGTCTCCCCACCTTTCTGGTTCTTCTCTTTCATACCACTGCTTATTACAGTACTATCCTAGCAATTCCCATGGAAAAGTAGGAGTTCAAACTTTCGGTGGAATTTTAGACTTTGTTTTTGAGGCACAAGTTCTTTTTTCCATTTAGGAAGAGAGTTAATATCGAGTGCTACCATGTTAATCAACACACAATTTGATACTTACAGGATTCCCATCTGGACCAGGGGGGCCTCTGTTTCCAAAGTCACCTGGAAAACCCTAAAGCAGAAGACAGAACGCTTGTTCTTCATTATCTGAGTTACAAAGGGTGGTCTGAACACCAGCTTCCTATAGGTATTGGGAAAGTAGCAAGTGGATTCAGGGAGAGACATGAAGGCATGGGAGAAGCAAGTTTCAGTTGCACTGTGGAATGGAATGGATTTGTCTCCTAAAATCATAACCAAAAAAAGATATAACTATAAACAATCTAAGCCTGGGGCAAAATCAGGTGGCTGATTGCTTTAATTACAACACTTAGCAAGTATTACTTGAATTGTTTGCTTGAAGTCTCTTTTCCTATTTAGTATTTTTACTTCGAATATTTTTTTCCTGCATTCACTGAAACATCTTTCTCTTTGTTTTCTTCCCCAAATATTAATGATTGCAGGCTCTGTGTGACATTTTCATTAGAAATCAGATTTCCCATCTTTCTGGCACAACACTCCCCTTTCCCAACATGAACGCTTGCCTTAGCCTGCACTTGGAGACCGAAACGACTCCCACAAGACATGGAAAAGCCTCATTCACTTTATGAGAGCTCTGACTTTCGAGAGTAGATGACCACGACAGGGAAGAAATCTGACCGGCCAAGCCAAGCGTCAAAGCTTGAACCAAAGATTCTTTTTCTTGCTTGAGAAGCTAAATGGAATGGAAATCCACCACTTCACCTGCTTAGCTGGATTATTAAAAGACAGTGTCTTACTTTGATTGCATAGCTTAACGATTTGATAACCGGTTCAGAAAGAGTCATCTATGAACTTAATGACACTTTTCTTAGCTTGCCTTTCTTTCCATCAAAAGGAACTCTGTTGAAGGCTACAGCCTTTTTTACCTGGTGTAGAATCACCCAGAAAACAAAACATAATTAAACAGAGTCCTCCACAACTTTCATAGCACATGCAAAGGGGCAAATAACAGTAATAGCACTACTCCTGCTGAACAAGCGTGTTCAACGTGCACGACTGCTGATCGCGACCACAGTTTCACATGGCAAACCACAAGCAAGTTAGAATTGGAAACGCCTCGATAGCTTCAAAGGCCTAAAATAATAATAACGTTGCAGCAGAAAACAAAACACTTGGCACTGAAGACACATCACAAGAAATATGTAAACTTTGGTAATGTATACTTGCATATTTCTCATCTGCAGAAATATACGTTAAGTAGAGAACAGCTTTAATTCACCAGAGTCCAGAAATATCAGAAGCAGCTGACTTGCATTCAAACCAATGCCAAAACCAGACTTAGGAAACTCGCATCCTATCTGCTAACACTAATTTTACAGTATATTTCTGTGTTTCTGTCCTCTTTTAATCCTTAGCTAGATGACCAGTAACCAGCCACAAGGCTCTTCAGGTCAGGTCTTCCTCACTTCAGAACATCTACAATTTACAACCTGCACAGACTTAGCAGTACTCTGAAGTACTAACTGGCAACAACAGAAAGTCATCTGTGGGAAAACTAAAGCTAATATTTTTCAGCTTATTAAAGTCACAGGGTGAATTACAGGTGCATTTACATAAGCAATAAGAATAACGTGTTAGGAACTTTACCTGCCTTCCTTTAGGACCTCTTTTTCCACGAACGCCTGGGATGCCCTGAGAAAGAAATAACCCATAAGCAGGTTTTCTTTTCTTCAACGACTTAAATTCAAGAAATTAAATCAGCATTCGGTCGGAAAAGACAATGTGAGAAGAAGCACAAATGTGAGCAAATAATCAGAGACAATGTCCTATAACAAGAGGGGCAGAAACACAAACTTTGCTTGACTTTACTGTGGCCCCATCAGATCAACGGTGAAGAAGGGCCATATCTTGCTTCCATCAAAGCATGTGAGCAGGCAGCCTTTGTGATCAAGAGAAGCAAGTAGAAGCTCAAGCACAGATTAAGAACTCCATGACTGGTTTTACTGCAAACGCCATCTGAAAACTGACAAATATTGACTGAGCAAGACGAAAAATCCTCACTATGGCCATTAGTAGGGAGGGAAAAATACCCCCAATCCTTGAAGCTCTAGATTAAATTACAATAATTAATAATTTACAGCTGCTCCCCATTTAACTTCAGCACTACTGCATTTCATTCATTGGACTAATTAGATATGACCTGTTTATTTAATTTCCTCTGCATTGGTCTTGCTTTTAGACAAAGACCCAAGTGAATGGTTATACCTCCTACATTCCCCCAGCCCCCCATTCTAGGATATATTGCGTTACCACTCCAACACCAATAACTCATTAATGCTCCACTAAACCTACCCTTTCTCCTTCTGGTCCCTGTTGTCCTGCCACACCTGGAGGTCCAATGAAACCCTAAAACCACAAGAACAATACTTGATTACAAGGCTTCTTCCCACTAGCACTGCTTGTCCCTCGGTATTGGCCAGCTGTGGGTTCAAGATCCTGGGATAAGAAGCTCTAAGAGAGGGTTTTGATATGACAAAGTTGCATTAGAGAACTTATTTATTGGAATAAATAGCACATGAAAAAGCTGCTGAAGTTAACCTTACTCATGAAATGCATCAGAAAAGATGCTCTCATCTTTAATAACACTGTACGAACGGATCGCTGCTATACACGAGAGTTCTAGAAAGCTTCCCTTGTCAGAAGCAGAGTATTGCTTCTCAGAAGGTCAATCCCAATGCATTTCTCTCCCATCTTCCCCTCAAAGTCAGAAATAGATCACAATCAGCTTTAGGGACACAGAAACATGGTATTAACTCGGCAGAAAGAACAGTACAGTTTACAACCACAGCAGGAGAGCTGGATTCTGCACTACCAGAGTCAAAATGAGACTGGAACAAAAACATTTAGTTATCTAAAAAAAAAACCCCAAAACCCAACAACTTACTTTTTTCTCTCTCTCTCTCCAATTCTCTGATTGTTAACAATTTGGGTGGGGGTGGGTCATTAGTTGTTGTTTGGTTGTTTGTTGGTTTTTTTTATTTTGGGTTTGTTTGGTTTTAAATGCTGAAAGTTAGTGCCTATCTTGCCTGCCTTGTAGAATTCATACAGGACTTCGCTTTAAGACCTGAAAAGTGCTTTTCCCTAAAATTACTCATACATTGGCCACCTTTAGCTTTGTGCAAACAGAAAAATAGTAGCTTTTCAGGAAGTGTTTAGTTGGTTGATGGGAGAATGACACAAAATGCACTAAGAAGCTGAGCAAAAATAAAGTGAAGAAATGTAAAAGATACAATCCCCGAGGGTGCGATATCTTGTTGGCACTTGATCCTGACAAACTAATTTTTCCCATCACTGTAATGAAAACTGACATAAAAATAAAAACAAAAAACCACCCCCAAAAAACAAGACAAAGGTTTAAGAGGCAGCTGCAGGTAAAAGCTTTTAGTAAGATTATTTGAAGATACTTGAGAACACAGCACCATTTTCAGGGCCTGAAAATACCCAGCAAAAGGCTCCTTCAAATCCCAGGTGCAACCAGCAAGAGGTAAGTTTCTGGAAACCCATGTCTGATAGCGAGTCTGTCTGAAAACCACACTCATGCACACATGTGTAGGCAGGCACGTGTGCCTATAAAATAAAACCCAAACCAAAACAGACAAAAGCTGTTTTGCCAACAAGAATAATCAAAAGCAACTCTTGACTCGGTAGAGCGTTAGAAGCCTTCAGTCCCTAGGAAATGCATGGTTACAGCTGAGCCACTCTCAGATCTCTCAGGCTCACTCCGAATACTTTTATGTGCCAAGACTGTTTCCCTTTATCAACTTCTGAAGCTGTTACAGATGGCAGATGCCAGATATGTCTCTCGACAGCTTCCATTCTGGAAATAATGCTTCAGGCAGGAAACACCCGCTCCTCTTCACTCCCAGCTCTCACACCCCCACATTCAGCTTTCCTTCTCATTCCCTGTGCGCTCACCACAGAGAAAGAAAACAATCCTTACATGTATTCTGAAAGCAACAGTTTTCTCACTTCTGGGTTCTGTAAAGACAGAGGGGTTGAGCAAGCAGAGCTGAATGCAATTCCTTATCTCCTTTCTTTTGCACTGTATGGGTAAAAGTAGACACGCACGCCAAAATACTCAAAATGCTTACTTACTCTGATGCCTTTAGGACCTGGGTTACCTTCTGGTCCAGCTAAGCCCTAGTATGAAAAGACATGAGTTGTACTTCATTTTAAATAACGAGACACGCTCTACTTAAAAGAACTGTAAATTTAACTGTGAACTGGCAACACATTCTTGAAATGATTAGGTTTGAAGAGTGTCATTGAGCAGCTCCACGGGACCCTCTTCAGAAAGGTCTCCCATTAATTCATGGCTGAAACTTAGACAATGACTGAAATTTCCTTTACATTAAAATTATTTCTTCTGAGAGAAAATATTTTTCCAGACCCAGTAATTTGGCATTACAGTGACAGGATTTTTTCATGCACCTCTACATTCGGCCACATGACCAAGTCTTTTCAATCCACGTTAGAAGTGCACACATAGTCTAAACGCTCTAAACGTTTTATGTGATTCAATGTAAACACGTTATCATTCATTACTATATAAAATACTGTAAGGGGCTTCTAAAACATATACAACTGCCTAAAGGGAGGCTGTAGTGAGGCAGGAGTGGGGCTCTTCTCTCAGGTGACCGGTGACAGAACGAGAGGACACGGTCTCAAGCTTCGCCAGGGGAGGTTTAGGCTTGACATTAGGAAGAAGTTCTTCACTGAGAGGGTAATTGTTCACTGGAATGCTCTGCCCAGGGAGGTGGTGGAGTCACCATCCCTGGAGGTGTTCAAAGAGAATTTGGATGAGGCACTTAGTGCCATGGTGTAACTGACAAGTAGGAGTAGGTGTAGGTAGCAGGTGTAGATGTTGGGCCATAGGTTGGACTCGATCTCAAAGGTCTCTTCCAACCTTACAATACTGTGATACCGTGATATAGTCATTACAAACCTAACCCAATAAAATACTCGAGCATTGGTCAAATTCACCCTTTAGGCAGAGGCACAAACCCAGAAAGTCAAATTGAGGAACTTGGTTCATTTACATTTATAGGGGGAAATAAATATTTTCCTACAGGAAAGCTGGGGAGGAGCTCTTTATCAGAGAGTGCAGGGATAGGATGAGAGAAAAAAGTTTTCAGCTGAAAGAGAAGAGACTGAAATAAGATGTTTCCTGGTGGCACAGGTTGCCCAGAGAAGCGGTGGCTGCCCCATCCCTGGAAGCATTCAAGGTGTTCCATATTGCTTCCGAACTTGAAACAGGAAGATGGCAAACCACACAGAACCAGAAGAGGTTTACGAAGGAGTGCGAAGCGTTCATTCATTCAGTACTTCAGTAATGCCATTTATCTACTCCAGAGTGGTTCAGCACAACTGCGTTTAATCCAGCCAAGTTTGAAAGCCACAAGACTCAATGTTATTGTCAGACAGAATAACTACATTTATACTAGTGGTACTTCCAAAAGGGTTAGATACGGCACTTTTAAAAAGAACAAACCCCCCAGAACTGCAAAGACATCAGTATAGTTACTGCACCTGCCTGCCAGGGTAACCAACTGCCCCAACGCTGCCAGCCATTCCTGGAATTCCCTAAGTGGAAAAAGAAGTGGGAGGGAAAAAAGGAAAGAAACAGGTTTAACATCGTGTTTTGGAGTTTTTTTGTTTTATCATTTCTCTTTTAACACCCAGTCATATGAGACAGCTTAAGCGCATGGAAAAACTGCTTTTTTGAGCAAGCTACAAAGCAACACCCCAAAATTTACTCATCATACATAATTCCACCAATTTCAGTTACATATCCTTTATAAAATGTGTACAAGAAAAGTAGACTAAGATTTTGTAAAATATGACAGTGCCCCTTATTTCCATAGTAAAAACATAGATGCTCCTTATATAAAGTAGTTGAGGAGGACAACAGGAGCTTACTGTGCTTATCATGCAGTAACTGCACTGGTCTTGGCTGTAGTTGGACAAGAGGGTTAAGTGTTTTATTAAGGAAGAATCCTTGCATCCTAAAAAAGCAAAGTTTCTTTTTATCTTCCAGATTTGAGTCATGAATGTCTAGAACTTCTCTCCACCCTCTTCCTCCAAATCAAATTCAAAACTAATTTTGGCTGTTGTTTTCTTACTTAACATCTGCACACCTGACTATTTTCAGACAAATGTGCTTTTCTGAAGTGGTGCCAGATGCCAAGGCCCCATCATGAAGACATAGGAAGCTCCAGCCACCTCTGTTCAGATTTAAAATACGTTCAATGAGTAGAGGTTTAGAGAGAATTTGAACTGAGCCTCTAACAAGAATTTTACACCAACCTCTGCCAAGCCAGTGTGGTAGCTGAAGAAAAACAAGCTGGTCTTTTCCATTTTATTTAAACCACTTTCTACCACACTGATTTCTGAATAATTTGAATTCTTGGTCAAAAATGCTCAAGTACTTCTTTAAGCAGTCAGCAATTTACACTGACTGCTTATCCTGAACACTTCTAAGGGATTATACATTCTTCTGTTCTCCACTGTTCATCTGTAAGAGTACAGTGTACTGGGCTTTCACCACTTACCTGCTCACCCCGTGGCCCTCGCAGTCCCTGATAACCCTTAAGACCCTGCAGGTAGAGAAACAGTGCTAAATACAGTTAAACGTAAAATGGACCTTTATCTACTCCCATCTCCATTTATCAAGAAAAAAAGAAATCCACACTTGTTTGCCTGCAGCAGTCGTGTGGTTTACATTTAGCAGCTTGTATGGAAGCGAAGTTAGAGGAGTAAGAAATCCTCATGGCAGTTTAGACAATTTCAAGGTATCAGCATACTTAAAAACAGTTCCAGGCTTGTCTGTCTTTAGATATATGAGTATATGGGATGCTGTCCCCAGTTATCACTGAAACTGCAGAACTGGATTCAGTACAGTGCATTTCCCCGTTCCAAACCCCTGTTAAATCCTTGATGCCCTTTCTGCACAAGGCAGTTCAGCGCAGGTGTACGAGTACAGGGGCATCCCATACTATTCTAGGACACTCCCGAGAAAAACAGACCTTCCAGGACACATGAAATCTCTTTTAAAAATTAATATAAAACAAATTCCAGCCCATATATTATGGAATTTGCATCAGTAGGAAGAATAGCTTGTTCCTCATCCCAGAAATCTTCCCTGTGGTGCTGGAATCATCGAGCTGTCAAACTTCACTCCCTGTGCATCCATGCATATTTTAGCTCTTAAAGAAAAAGAGAATTAAAAATAGAGTTGGAACCTGCCATCTACATTAATGCACTTGAAAGAGGAACCTTTTTCTTGGATGTTTTTACACGGTACTGAACATACCCAAGCAAGCTGGCCTAAAAGGGAGGCTGAAACACTTGCACGATTGATGCAGAAGCCAAGCGTCTGGTCTCCACATCCTTTACAAGAGGTACTGGGAATACACAAGCTCCAAAAGCTGCAGCTTGAAACAGAAAGACCAAAACAATCCTCCTTTTCTGGAGAGAAATCCATCATAAAATTGGCCTCAAAGACATTGACCGAGTAGCAGGAGTGTCTCTTGCTTATGTCAAACATCTGGCTGCCTTGCGGCACGATGGTACTTAGTGCTCAGTAGAGACTTGAGACCCGCTGTAATAAGAAGGGATTCTGCAACCAAATTCAGCAAATCAGGTGTGCTGAAATTTTAGATAAGCTTCTGCATGACCCCAAAGACTATTTCTGCATGCAAACTGATTTTATTATCATATACAAAATCCAAAGATGTCATGATTTTGCCTGCTGATAATGGAACAGGGTGGGCTTTATCTTCCAACCCAACCCATTCTATGATTCTATGATACTGCTGCCAAAAAAAGCAGACATAGACAGCCCTTTTCTTGATCTAGGTTTCCTCCTGCTCAAGGAAAATTGCACTGTCCAGAAGAAGCAGTGAGAGGCACTTGGTAGCACAAAGCGCTTTGAAATTTATCTGCCTTATGCTTTAAAAAAGAAAGAGAAAAGGAAATGAAATACAGAGCCCTTCTCAGGTTGCAACCAAGTTTTTGTTTTCCTTTAACATGTTTTCCCATAGCATGCTTCAGTATGTGAATTTTATCAGGATTTTAGAGACCCAGAGTCCCGTGATTTACTGTTACACGCATATTATAAGTGGCTGCCAATCCACCTCTCGGCACTGTGGCCAGCAGAGGCAAATACTGGGGAAGAGAGGGAAGGAGGGAACTTCCACTCCCAAGGTCTCTGGACTGATAGAAGGAAAGTTTCCAGTGCTGGTTTACTGATGCCCCCCCGATATCTCCAGATGAGAGATCTGTGCAACTGCTCTGGAAACAGCACTCTTCAACCAGCCCTCTTCTCCTGCCATTGCTTCTCTGCTTCAAAAGGATGCTTGAAACAGGCATTTAAATACTTCAAACACACACACAAGTTTCTGTTCTTATGCTAGAATACATTTTTGAGCCCTACCTCAGGAAAAATTTGGCTTTTTATAGTGTGTGTTAGGGCACAAGAAGTATTTTATATTTTATACGCAACCACAAGGCTGCATAATCCGACACGTGGCATGGAATGAAAACTAAAGTCAATCACAATAATCTGTTCCCAGGGTCCTGATTATCAACAGAAGTTTGTTTCATTGTCTCACTAAAAAAACCTGTCAAGTCTGAGCTTTTATAGAAAGAAATCAATCGTTTCATAGTTCAAATCCTTCTGCTTGAGCAGGGATGTGCCAGACTTGTTCTTGACAGACACCAACCTAAGCAGCTGTGATCTACATTCTGTTGCCACAATCCCACTTAATTCAGCTGCAAGGAAGGTTTTGCACCGTTGGCCCTAAGCCCGCTGCAGCCGACAGCCCGGGTACCAACAGGGGCCTGGTGCCCTTCTACTGCCTCTTGACCACCAGCCATGCAGCCGGTGCCATGGATCTGAGTGAGGGAGGGTTCCACAGGAATGGAAATGGAATCTTACCTTCTGGCCTTTGATTCCGGATGGTCCTGGAAAGCCGACGGGGCCTGGATCACCCTGTAGAACAAAACATGCAGAACTCTGTTTCACTGGAACATGATACAGGCCTATAAACATGTACAGCATTGTATCTTTGCATTCTTGGACGTCTGGCATAAAGAAATACCTCGTGTTATTTTATCAGGCAAATATTTTTACGTTTTGGGGTTGGTTTTTTTTCAGAGGATGAAAACTGAAAAGGCAACAGTTCAACTGCAACCACCTGGTGCAACGTGCATACTCCTCTACCACACTACACTGCCAAATCGCAGCTGGAACCAACGGAATTCACAACCTCACAACATCTACTTTGAGCCAACATAAATGGAAGTAAAGAAGCTACACAATTCTTGAGGTAACCCTTCCTCAGAAGCGAGTGGTTTCACCTCAAATTACATATTTAACTATTACTTTTTACTGTTTGTGACATGATGTTTTGAGGTTGATGT
>VWPV01004369.1:0-30754 GCA_013389885.1 Geococcyx californianus
AAAAAAAAAAAAAAGTGATGGAAAATGCACATCAGTACCATTTATTGTGGAAATGAAAAATTCTTGTGGCTTCGTACTTAGTTATGCAATTTCTGGATTTAATATATTGAGATGAAAGTCAGAAACCTGATAATATGTTCATATCCTCGCTGATAGGATCCTCTTTCAAAGCTTGCTGCTGAAAGGGGCACAATCTGTTCTGCTCGAACAACCTTGAGTGTTTCGTAAAAAGCTGCTTCATTTTTCTTCTTGGCCGATAACAATAAATGTCCCAGTCTGACACTCCAAGTAGTGGACTTTGCGTCTTTGGGAAGAAAAAAAATCCTCTCAAACTCTGCTTCTTTAAGCAGCTCAACCTGAACATGCCAATTTGTCTTAACATATTACTGGAAAAATAAGGTTTGCTCAGAAATAATTAATTGAAATACTAATTTTAGAAATACTGTATAATTCCACCCCACAACCCGCCCCCATAAACAAACCCAGAAGAAATCTAACCTTTCACTTGCTTGAAATTTCTAGTCCAAGACTACATATTTTACCATTAAATACATTTGCAAAGATCTAGAAGACTGTCAGAACCAATCCTCCCCCAGCAGAAGCCAAGACTAAAGAACTACAACAGCTGCCCTTGATTCAAGATGACTAGACTGAAGCATAGGCTGGTTCAGAAAGATGAGGAAGTATTCATATTTTAATACCATGATAATTTACCTGAAGCCAAATAATTTTCCAGTAAATCCCATTGTGACAGTTTCCAGGCTGCTTCCACTCTGTAAGTGTTCAATTCAGAAATCCATTCAGACCTGTTAAAAGAAAACAAAGGCAATAAAAGCTTGTGCTGCACTCAGTTTCTTTTCCTGTCCTGCCTCAGTAAGTTAGTTCTACATTCTATTAGCAAATTTTACACAAAATTTCTCTCACTTGAATACAAGCACGCTAAGCTTGCTTCTAATGAAATTCAATAAAATCAAAGGATACGCACTGATAACAACTTACAGCTGTACAACTCCATGTTACAAATTCAGTTTCCAAGTAGTATATTTAACTTCTATGGCATATGTTAAAAATTACCACAAAATCATAGAATGGTTTGGGTTGGAAGGGACTATGAAGGTCATCCAGTCCCAGTGCCCTGCAATGAGCAGGCACACCTTCCACTGGATCAGGTTGTGCAGAGCCCCATCCAGTATAATCTTAAATGATTTCAGACAACGTGGCATCTACCACCCCTCTGGGCAACCTGGGCCAGTGTGTCACCACTCATGTCCCCAAAAGTCTCTTCTTTATATCAAGTCTAAATCGACCTTTTCCATCTTCCTATTTATACTACTTATCCCATCCATTTATCCTATTAGGCTACAGAATAGCTATGGAACAAGTAACACACAAGTTAGCAAATAGAAGATGCTATTTAACAAATTACAGAGCATATCAACACGGCACGCAGTGCAGGCAAGAAGTACTAACATTTCTGGAAGTCTTGAAATAAGTAATTTATAGACAAAGCACTTAAATTTTTCTAGCTTCACATTGCAAACTGGATATTGCTAATATGCATAGGTGGAACACGAGAGCTTTAAATTACTCAAATATACATTGTATTAGATGCTGATAGTACCTGTTCGCAAGCACTCCATTGACCTGAGTAATTACAGTAGATAACTGACCAAGGCCTAACATGGACTTCACGACACCGTGATAATGAATAATCTAGAAATAGGGGGGGAAAAAAAAAGAAATTAACACCCCCACACATATTCATTAATTTCATGGCAGTCTGAAGCAGGAAATAGTCCATTTGGATGCTTTTTATAACATGGAAAGGCATCACCAACTGTACCATAAGCTAAACGAACGCTCAAAATGAAGAAAGCCTAAGATTACCCAAGAATTTAAATCACCGTGGGCAATGGTTGAAGTGCGCCTCACCACAAATGTAGTTTGATGTTAATTTATTAATATCCATACCAAAGCTGTAAATATAAATTTCATTTAAAGAAACGAACAACAAGGGAAAAGTCAGAGGAAGCAAATAACCCCAAAAATTTTACTCTTCATAAAAATGTTTTCCATAATCTGGGAATGAAGTAGGACCATCAAAATATTCCTCTGTATCTGTTATCAGCTGTGCTATAACCTGTGCTTCACAGGGAAGAGCAAGAAACCACAGCGATGTCCTAGTGTAGGGAACTTTCTACCAAAGGAGTATTTCCAATACAGAAATATTCAAATATACACGTCTTCCAAGTTTCTTTCTGCGTTTATCATCACATCTCTAGTTCACTTTGGCATAGGAAAAGCATGACGGTTTTCTAGTACTGCTCAGCTTTACAGTACCTTATATGTTCCAAATAAAGGAAGGGAAAGGAGAACGGAATAAAAATAATTCTAAGTCTTCTTTAATCAATGTCCAATTGCTTTTATTATAAACATTTTTCATGGAAGTCAATAATCAAAACCAGTGAGAATTGCTTTGGCTAAAATTCGTGGTAACTTGCTTTTATAGTTTGTTACTTAAGGAACTGGATTCCAGGCTTTCCCAAGCAAAGGCTTAATTTGAACTGCTATACTGTCCTAGCAAAAACGTGGGCATAAGCACCCAACTGTTAACTCAAGCCTGCAAATTAAAGTAAGAGATTTATTTCAGTCCATAAGACACACCTGATACCAATAATTATTCAGCAACTGCCACAAGAAACTCTTATGTTCCCATTTTACTTAAATATCCTGAGGAGGTATTTTTGGCTTAATCCAGTATTAGTTAAGAAGATTAAAAAAATAATAATTATATATATATTTTTAAAAGTACACATAAAGAATTTGTCTTGTATTTACCTGATCAGGTTCCAGTTGGATAGCCCTATCGTAACAGGCTGTTGCATCTCTTAGTAAGCCAATACTTTCATGTTCAAGGATTTGTTCTTTGAGCGATGGTTCTGCTTTCCGAATTGCGCTCACCCCAGCTACTCCATCCGGCTCGTGCATAGCAGCATACAATTTCTTTAGCCAGTCAGAAATGGAAATGCACATTAAAAACAACTCTAAGACAACAAGAGGATATTTTATACATAACATCCTCAGACTCCTGCACCTTCCTGCAAACAGAGAACCAACTACTCTGTAGGGACTTCTTGGATTAAGCTTTCATAGCAAGTGTCAGTTTTGCTGGGCTGATTCCCAAAGTTGAGTCCTACTTTTGCTTAGCATTCTCTGATTCTCATGATCTCGTACCACACAAGGAACAGCACACTAAGATACCTAAACCCATCTGTACAAAGGGCAAAACTGTATGCTGTCATTCCTTGATGCAGCTGCGCGCCGTGAAGCTGCGCACTGCTTCAGGGGGGAAAAGCAACATATTAAGTTTTTCAAATTGGAAACGTCACCAAGGAATATAAACCATGAGGAACCACAAACAGGCTCATCCCACAGGCTAAATATTTCTTGAAAATAATTTAAATTGTTCTCAACACCCTTAGCATGAGCTCTTTACCTGCTTCAGAATAAGCCCCTTAGCTTTCCTTCAGGTGGGGTCTGGCTTTGTTTTTTTATTATAGTTGGCTGCATTCTGTCTGACAGAAGGTGCAGAGTTCACTAAAATCAGTAAATGCTATCATTTCAACAAAAACAGATTTAAGGACTTTCAGGATTTTACAATCTTACTATACACTAGAAAAGCGCTCGTTCCTTTACATATCAGCAGCGTGTAAAGCAAGTGGAAGTACTAAACAGTGCCAAGAGAGACAACTAAACCCTTGTAGCCAATAGCAAGAGCCTGACTACACCTTTTCATCTTCCCATCTCAGAGAAGCATTTGACAATGCTTTATTCATCTTTGTTTTCATTTTAAAATAAACCAAACAAAATCCAAGAAGAAATTCAGAACCTGAAGAAATCCAAGATGCTCCTGAATATTTTGTTTCTTCTCTGTGATGAATGATTCGAAGTGCATCACTGCCCTTGTGTACGCCTTAGAGCGAAAGGAAGCAACAGCCAGCGTGTCCTGAGGTATGAGGTCCAGGAAACGCGTCACGTTTTGGTATTCCCCATAGTCCTCACTTGATGCTACAGAAAAAAAAAAGTTTAAAAAGTCTCTCCATTGAGGTGTTATTTTTAAGAATTACCTCATGCATCAAAATTCAGCTAACCAACTTCACAATTTAGTCATCAGTTTAAGAATACATTTTTCTCTTCTGCCAACAATAATTTATTCAAAATAATACTGGTGAATTTCCTACATCTTGCAAGACAGCAGAGAATACATTGAACTGAACCTTTAAGAAACCACCAAGAAATCAACATTCCATTTTTAAAATTTTCAATCTAGACTTCTTGCAACAGGCAGTCAAAGCAATCGTTTTGGGGAGGAAAAGTGTGGAAATCACAATATGAGAATAAGAAGTCATAAAGCAGACTAACATATTACAGTACTACTGCATTCTTAAATGGTCACAATGCCAAGGGGCAAGCTTAAATACTTATCTGAAGAATGTAAATGCCACACTAAATAAAACAAGCATCACTCACTTTTTGGATCGCCTCTGTCTTTGCTAGACTTGCTGGTGTTTTTCTCTGCAATAAGCATTTGAAACTTATGTCTAGCCCACTGAGTTACATGATCAAGCATGGAGAACACTGTCTGCGTGCTCAGCTGGCTTAGATCAGAGGCGCTGTCTTCAAGTCTCCTAGCAGACTGATCATCATGTTTCAGAACAGCCATAATCTCCACATAAACCTACACAAACATCAATATGATAAAAACCAGAAGTGCTACGTAGACATCAAAATAGTAGGAAACAGCAGTTAATACAAAAATCAAACTAAAATACTACATATTCTAATTGTATATTTTAATAGTTTGGGGCTCATTTGTTTGTCCCACAATCTTAAAAGGAAGAAAGGGCAAGCCAAGCAGCAATTTTTGTCAGGAGACTCTATGCAAAGAGAAAGCCTTTAAAAACCAACCCTTGGATTCAGAATAACCATCACAAGTACCCAAATTTGAGGTTTCAAAACCACAATGAATGCTACTGCACTTCTGCTGCAAATACAATACTTCCAGGTTTAATAAGAGTCAAGTTAGCTGCTGGCTGCCAGATCACAGATCCAGTTTTTGCTTATATTTAAGTAAATACCACGCTGAAAGACTTGCTTCCTGTTTCAGTCAACAGAATATGAGTTAATATGCATAACAGGTGTTAATTGTGGATGCGCTGGTTCACGCAAGGAAAATGACCACATTCCTCTGCACACTCACAATGTTTAAACTCAGGTATCTTAGCTGTGAAACTGCACATTAATAGAACGCAAGTTATATTTTTCAAGCTCTTCAACCTCTATTACAGCAAAGTGAAGGAAAGCAGACTGGATGGTTCTTTTCTCTCCTATCCCCATTTTGCTATTACACATCTATGAATCCTGCCCTTCATCAACCTTGTAGATAAATAGTTTTTCCACTTAAACTGTGACTGTATGGTAGGGAGAGAAAAAATTACAAGTCTGAATTCTTGGTAGTATATTCATTCCTCGTTTGTGTTGTACTCCCTTCCTCTGTGTAGCACTCCAACTCTTGATGATACTGCAGTCATAAATAATTGCATAATATCTTGTCTTAGAGCTTACTGAAGAAACATATAGAAATCCACAGAAACGCAGTTCAACACAAACTTGTATGGATATATTCAAAACCCTGGCAGAAAATGTATATTATTAATACAGGAAAAGGAGTTTAACACCTATACAATTTGTTCAGAATTGCCCATACAATTCCTAAGAGCTGTTCACTGTTCAGAAAAAGCAGCTCCTGAACATTGCTGTGAAGAACACTGTCTTCCTAAATATCTCACCTCTTGCTGGTCCTCTTGACTGCATCCCAACAAAACATAGACAAGGATGTGTGGAAGCAGATAAATTGTTACTTTATAGTCATTCTTCATCATAATACTGCAGCAATCAAACACTTTTCTGGCAAGATCATGTCGCACCTACAGAAAAATATTATTTTGAGAAGAAGCATCATTACAAAAGTGCAAATGCTATAACAATTAATAAGTTTCTTTTTGTCAACAAATACAAATTCTACTCCATGACATGATTTTCAGACACTTGTCTCCTACAGAAGGTTCATCAGACTTAAACCTGCAGCAGGGATGTCAGATGCTGATACCACAAGAAGACAAGTATTGCTCACATGTTCCACTTTTCCATGTTTTCTACACCATCGTGTGCTTGCACTGGCCACAGAAAAAAACCCAAGGCTGAAACTTTACTACTGCACTCAGCCTCTCTTCTGCCCTTAAAAGCCTGCAAAAAGCAGGAAATTATGAAGATATTTAAGTCTTCTTTGTCTGAAATAGAAAGGGCATAGTGTAGCTACTGAGCTATTGTGATTAAAGTCACTTCTTGAAATGGTTGATTTAGAAGTGAAATTTTCAGTGGGGCACTTTACATATTGGAAAGTGGGAAGAAAAAGAAGAAACCAGTAAGTACTTTTTCTGTGCTGGGACTGTGGGGGTATAGGGAAATGAAAGAAACCTTTCAGAAACTGATACAGGAAATTTGAGGTTTTCCAGAACCATTGCAGATAGTTTTCAGAAGCATTTGTCAGGGCTTTCAACTATACAGGAGCCTCTGGGACAGGGGAAAACTTCCTAGACTTTTGGTTTTGACAGTACCAGCGAAGCCCAGCCCCGAGGCTAGGACACTGCGGGAGGGAAGGTGCATGGTTACCTTGATGATGGAATAAGTCTTTAGGTATGTGCTTTAACAGTCCCACAGAGAGTAATAAGCATATTCACCCACCCATCCCTGACTTTAACAAACCAAAATGTGATTCTACAACTATGGTGGATATATCCATAGAGAGAGCAGATTTACTCTCTTACCTTTGTTACAAGATAACCCGCCCAAGTTGCTGACCATTCCGCAAAATTATCACCTAATTTGCTTAAGTAAATTGGCTTTTTCATCTTAGACCAATTTACAGCCTTCTGATAACTCTTGTACCTGTAATTTTAAAATAACCACTTAAGAAAATGATCTTTTTTATTTAATATAATAAAAACTACATAGTTAATTATGAAGTTCCCTAATTGGAATCATATTAGTTTTCATCTTCTAAACCTTTTAAAAAAGAATTAAGTACATTATTTCAGTAGCCAACATATTTTATTCTAAAGCTTCTTTAAAGTTTTAGAAACAAAAACCAACCTAATGTGTTATCAGAAGTTTTTAAGTACATTGCAAAGTGCTGTTCCCATCAGTTTTAAGAAATACAGATTGATAAATATTTGAGTAGTATGTTTTTGACAGAAAAAGTCAGAACATACATGGAAGCCAAGAAATGCCAAAAGTTTGTTTTATCACAGTATCATAAGGTTGGAAAAGACCTTTGAGATCATCGAGTCCAACCTATACTGGGTTCTAGAAAGGTAACGCTTATCATAGATGAGTATGGCTGTCTTCTTGAGGAAACAAAGGAAACATTGCTGAATATTTCAAATTAAGGTGCATAGATAATTTGACATTTTCCTCTTATTTTAATAACTCAAAATGAGCTCCTCCTGCTTCTATAAAGAGCTGCAACAACAGGATATTAATGGATTTGGGTACAAACTCAAATCATAGTGAGAATTTGTAAAGAAGAAAGGGAATAGAAACAAAAGCTTCAAAACATGGCATAAGACAATATCCTAGGGACAAACAATCACATCTGGGCATACCACAAGCTCAGAGTTTTGCACATTTGATTTAAGGATAATTATAGCCAACAAAGTGCCAATTCGGGTTTAGATAGAAAGGCCTTATTTGAGTTTTGTATATACACGTATCACTCTTTACAAAAGAGGGAAAATCACAAAACCAAATTAAGTTATTGCTAGCCTAGAGGAAAAAAATATTTTTAAAGCTGTTATAAAAAGAAATTGCTGAAGTTATACAATACCGTGTATTTAAGTGAGGTTCCAGGATCTCCTGCACGTGCTCAGGAAACCTCCTCCAAAGCCTGGAGCCTGGGCAGTCAGTGTTTGTTTCTCTGCAGTCATAGATAGACAGTAACTCCTGAAAAGGCATGGTTTACATGACCAAGAGTGCACCACAAAAACTGGTGTATATACACAAGTAATGACATTAAGAAGTTACAGAGTGTTAAGTTCAGAAATTGTAACTGCAAAGCTTTCCCCCAGTGTTGTTAATCGCCTGTTACTGATGATTTCAACCATTGATTCCTCAGATTCCCCACTTGGTGGTTGGACCACATTCTCCCATGTTCTTCACATCTGCCAATAAACAAGGCCAAGACTGACCCCTCCTTGTGCAAGCTAATAAAATTGTATTATTCTGCTGATCACATGGGGCCACTTCTTTTCTCCCAGAGGAAAGAATTATCCTGAAGCTTTCCCAAAGATATAAACCAACAACAAAACAAAACAAACAAACAAAAAGAAAACAAACTAGCTTGAGTTCACAAACCAGCACGAAAGACTAGAGGCTGAAAATAAGGGTAGGCTCACTTTGAGTTGCTTCTTAAAAGTGAGCAGAAACCCTCTGCTTTTTATTTCTGCCATGGAACCTGCATCATTTCTAAGTCAGACTTGGGATTGCTCCTTAGATCACTATATACAGGCTATCAGTTACCTCTTAAACATCAGATCTCTCCTAAAATGTCACATGATGGAAGCAAACAAATCTCGCATTTGACAACTCCCCGGGATTCTAAGTGAGCAGTTTAAAAAATAAAAAAATCACTTTCCTGTATAACCTTTTACCTTGTAATTTAAAGCTGTATAGGATGAAGTTTCAAATACTGAAACACATACTTCAAAACATAAATTTATATTGCATAATCCTCAATGTGATCTCAATGTGATAGGAAGTACTTTGCGAAATAAAAATAGGATCTAAACACGTCTTACCTGAATTGCATAGGCTGCAGAGTCCTGAGCACGGACATTGTCAGCATAAGCAAGGAATGCTCTGGTCAGTTCCATTAATAATCCGTAGGCAAAATTCGGGTCCTCCACACCAGCCTCAACCACAAACAGAACAGCAGTTTTATTGAAACAGAGTAAAGGCTTTATCTTTAATCTCTAAATAATCACTTTGAAGCCTAAGTCTAAACAGTTTTAGATGAGAAAGCACGTATAGACTTTCAAAGAGTCTAAAGGTAAGAGGTTCTCTACTCCCAAATACTTTAAAAAAAACATTAATACCAAACAAAACATCACAGCAACACTTCTTACCACAAATGTAAAGTGTTTTCCTTGAGTTTCACTTGATGAAAAATCGAGCCTGCCAGGATCTATGGCTCCCAGTTCACCTAAACATTCTCCACAGAGTAGCCGGGCTTGAGAATTTGCGTCCTGGCAGCCAATGAGAAGGACAGTCACCAGCTGGGAGATGACTGGCTCCACAGTTTCACTGTCTGTAACATACTTCACCAACTTTTCCTATGAAGGTGAAAAACAAAGACAAGTTATTCTACAGCCATGCTTATGGTAAATAATCTTGGAAATTCCTGTAATCACTTCGTATTTCATTTATGCATGGCTTCAGGTTAGTGATTCAAACAGTGTCATATTGTCACTGCAGCCCAACTGCCCTAAATTGTTTGTTACCCCAGGCAGGACTAAAAAACGAATGAGGGATTTGGGCCTCCAATAATAATGCTGTCACGGTCAACATTGTATTGCATTATCATACACCTCTCTACTAACTTAATTTTCTTTCCTTGCATTACCAAGAGTCTCTCTTCTTCTCTGTATTATCTTTTCCTCTTATCTGTTCCTTTTTTTCATATGTTTGATACTTTCTCTCAATTTCTTTCATGCAGCTCTTGCCATACCTTCTGGTTTCACCGCCATTTGTATCCTTTTTATTTCCCATTTGTTGCCCATTTATTCATGCTCAATCCTACAAAGCCCAGGGTTTCAAGTCCTTCAATCAATGCCCATCATGTTAATTGGATTTCCTGTCTTTTTCATTTTGGCTCAGCTTTTATTCCCCAGTTCCACATTTAGTCCAAATATAGAAAAAAATTTCTCTTAATAATGTGAAGATTTTTGTCATTATGTTTAATGAAAACTGAAACCACAGCCAACATAACAGAGCAAATAGTTCCACAAGCTGTGGAACTAATTACGTTTCATTTGCCTCACTATTTTGCTAGACTGCTAACTAAGCAACACACGGCAAGATTTTGCTGATCTGAGCTGAAAGAATTACTGATCAGCCAGGAAAATACACTGTTCTTTTAGCTAGGATTTATTTTCATTTCTGAGTGAAGAACATCTCACAATCCTATAGCTACTAAGAAGACAGATTACTGTTATTTTTTTTTAACTAGATTACATACACCACTGCGCTAATACGGACACAGACTGGGAAAGCAGTGTCTTTGTGACTTGTACATGGCTATAAAACTTACTTGAATATGATCAATGATTAACAGTTTTGAGGATGGAAGGGGGAAAAAAAATCAGAAGTGTGAGATGGTCCCATACATCTTCATTCTTTCAGGTACCACACTCTTAAAAAATGCTGGGTATAATGTTTTGGTCTTCTGATGCAAAATCCATATGTGTTCCAAAAGAGAACAAGCCTGTACAGATTGCTGAAATGGACTTCTTGGGTAAGAAAAAAAGATAAGAAACATACTCCTAGTTTGACTGAATCAGCATCACACAGGTCAGGAGGATTTGAAAGTCCTCTCACAAGGTGATGCAATGAAAAAGAATCCCTTTTCCCTATTGTATTAAGAAATGGCAAGCTTAATAAATTGAGAAGAAATAACATCATTAATGTGAATATCCAGTAACAGTATGGGCTTTTAGATTGTTAGTCCAAAGGCTACTTTGTTGTTTGTTATTTTTAAAAATTCCACTGAAAGAGGCTTTCTGTACCTGATTTCTGTATAATGTTTCTTTCAGGCTGGTAAGTGCATGAATACGAACATCCACATTCTCATGCTGAATAGCTCTCATAGACAGCTGCAGTGTTGTCTGCAAGTCAGTGCTTTTGGAAGATTCCTGAACAAGACACGACATAAGAAGTTCAAGTTAAATGTAACAGGAGCACAGTTAAGCAGCATCTCTAAGAATATACGAGAACACATGCAAACAACTCCCTTTCTGCCTACATTCTCATCTATATCCATAAATGACTGTCTTCCAGTCTATTTTTTAAAATGTCATTACAACAAGGTGCTACATTTACAATTTTGTGTAAATATATGAGGGTTGAGTAAATAAAAATTTTGAAATCAGAAGAAAATGCTTTGAGTACCTCATTGTCTAAAAATAAAATTAACTTCTATTTTTGCTACCTCATTCCCACTAAATAATTGCTAATTCCCATCTATGACCCAGCAATTCTGAGGACAAGCAAAAAAATGGACAGAATTGTACTCAAAAAAATAGAGAAATTTTGTCGCCTTTCAAGAGAATCTCTTTAGTCTCAGAAAGATGAAAGGTCAGTGTTAAGAGATACTACAAAATCAAGCTTGTTCCATGTGAGTGCATTTCACTCCTAAAGAACCAGAACCCGCTTCAAGTTATTCCTGTGATACACAAACTCTGTTTGGTTATGGAGGTAGATAAATACAATTTCTGTCTAACAATAATTTTTTTTGTGTGTTTCTCACTTGTCATGAATTCATTTGATGCATTAAAAAACCTCAAACAAATAAAAGAAGCTATACCTTTCTGTATTCTTGAAGGACAACCTGAATTTCTTTTAGTTCCGGAAGGTCAGGTAGAAAATATATTTCATGTAAAAAGTCTCGCACTGCATCCCTATAAGTTACAAAAAAAAATATTGCAAAGAATATAGCAAACATTAGCTGGGTCAGAAAAAATCTTAAAAACCCATCAAAAGAAAGCAGTTAAATATAACAGCTAGAACAGAGGCTTGAAAAGCAGAAAAAACCCCAAATCTCATGAATTTTTTATCTAATTAAGTAAGCATATGAAACAAGGTATTTGTCTTGTTACTCAGTTAAGCCACAGGTATTCCTCTACATTTTCAATTGCTACTTCTTTGGAGGACAATTTTTTAAAAAGCTTTCAGAGTTGCCATTCATTTCTACAAAGTCTGGGTCTCCTTGTTTTGGAGACTGGCCAAAGGGCCAGAATAACCCCATTTGATATGAATCCAGTTTTCCTCATAAGAAGAGAGAATAGACAACCAAAAAAAGAACTCTCTGTTTCTAACATGAATAAATAACTTTCAGTTTGGCTGCTATGGGTTTCTACAAGAGCCTTATTATTCCTATTATCACCTTTTATTTTGAATACTATTGGTATGATGCATTGCAAGAAAACTGAAAGCCACCAGAAATCATCAAGACATAAACTAACAACACTCAAAAAAAATTATCATAATTTTAAGCTGCAAAACAAGATGAAAACAAATTAAGACTCAGCATTGTCTTCAAAAAGGTTAGGTAATTAAAATCTAGGTCTTCTATATTAGACTTGGAATTCATTTTCAGCTGGTGTGACCACTTGTGAAGAGGATGAACGAAATCTTACTCAGCATTAATTTCTGTGCACTTAAATAATAATTATAATTGTTTCTTTCAATATTTTGAATTAACTCATTTCCTCTGTATTTCCAGCTCTGTACAGTTGCCTCTGGCTCAGAGCAAACATTAGCAATCACTGTTAATCTGTGTGGGCCTTGCAGAGAGAATCCATTTTCCATACCAGCAGAAAAAATGCAGAATCAGAAAACCTGACACGAGGAGGTGTCTGAATGGGTTGTAACTTGGCCATAGTGCCATGTATTTCTATCAGGACAACATAAAAACCACCTTTGAGACCAGGCTATCACTTGAAAAATTTCAAAATTGTGTTTCAGTTTAGGGAAGTGGGAGTTTTATAGAACAACACACGACTTTGCAGAGAAACAAGGTTTCATCTCAGTACTGGATAACTTCATTTCAGGGTTATCCCCATTCCTATTACATGATTTAATCCATATAACTGAAAATATTTTGTACAGTACCTGTTCTCAACTATGAGAAAGTAGAACACTGCTGTAGTTTCCTTTGGTTGGATATGTATAAGGGGCAATAACGCTACTATCACATGACTAAGCAAGGAGCCAAGGTATGAGTGGTCCAGACTACGAACAAAACAATCCCAGGCTCTAAACAAGAAAAGACAACAAAGGAATATTAACCAGTGATTCTTCTTTGCAGAAAGACATTTTAGATGAGTCATGAGTAGCATTTTAATTTACTTCAGGTCTGTGGTTTAGATTATTGTCTAGAACAAAACAAAGCAGTGTATTTAAGGACAGAAATAGCACAGGTACGTATGTCACCATCTGGGTGTGCTGTCAGTTCACCTGCAACACAGTTCTGGAAAGTCATCCTTATATCTTAGGGCTGTTCTCAGTGTAGTCATCATCTTCACTCTTACAGAACTGATGTGTTTGGGACCCATGAGCTTCATTAAAGACATAAGACTGCTTAAAGCCTAGACACAGAGAAAAGTCGTTTTAGTGTATTAGGTACTCAGTAGAACACATGCAAGCCATGTTTTCCAGCAAAACCAGGCTAACCTGGCTTAAGAAGTCATACTCGATCTGACAAATTCAGTTTGATATTTCAATAAAGAATTCAGAGGTTAGAGGAAAAGGGAATGAAAGGGAATCTGTAATGCCAGGATCGTAACAAAAAAGTCATTATTTAGGATGTTGACAGACCGATGAGGGAAGACCTATGGACACCAGAAGAGTTCAGTTATACAAGTCAGTTATAAGACATGATTAACTGTATGTCCAAAGTTTCAGAAGCTGAAAAGAACAAGTTTTGGAAATACAGAGAAAACAAACTTGCATTTAAAAAAGAAAACAAACCAACCAACCACCACCAACAGAACTGTCACACAACTCATGTCAGAAGTGACTGGTAAGCTTCAGCAAACAGGTAATAGCTCAGTTGCCAATGGGACTGATGAACGACAGGAAAGAAATACTGAGATGCAGAAAAAGCAAGAGATATATCAGGCTCAGTAACTCTGTACCAAAACAAGATAGTGTAACCATGACAGATCAGTATCAGTAACACATGAAGAAACTTGAGCTTGAGGTCACGTAAGGGGAAACTCATCGAGAACTCAAAACAGAACAAGAAAGGACAGAAACAATAGCAGGTGCAGCAGAAGGAATGCTATACAAATGAAAAATTCAGAAAGTGTGAAGACATGGGGCTATGAAAATGAGAACATCCCAACGTGAAAAAACTTGAAAGGAAAAGGCTGGAAAGAACACCAGGAAAAATGCAGTCCATCAATGTAAAGGTTATATACATTCTAGCATTGAAATTCCCTACAGAAATGTGCCTTTCCTCTGTGAGGTGGCCAAAAGCCTTGTCTTGTAGTTAGAAGCACTACCTCAGCAGAGCAGTTCTGTGAGAAGCACCACCACAAAGCCTCTCAAACCTGCATCTTATTTTTTTTAGCTTTGCCTTTTGATGTCCTGTCCCCTGCAGTAACTCCACTTTCCTCCTATGCTCCCTCATTCTCCACTTTGTTTCTTTCACACATACAGAGTAAACACTTGGACTCCCATCTGTAATTACAGGTTGAGTGACTCATTACATACACCTTGTCTGACTGAAATACATACATTAGCTGACAATTAAAGAAACAGAACTAACCACACTCCTGAGCTTTCACAGAAGTCCTACCCACAGAGAGACCACCAGTTTTCAAGAATCACATGGGACCCTTAGTATCGTTTGAGATTTCAGTGACAGTTGAACAATCATAAAAGTAAGTCCGGATTATTAAAATAGTCCTTGCTTATCTTTGTTTTAATATTCAAAATTAAGTTTACGCACCATTTTTTTATCCTCAATGCCAACACTGGAACTCAGTAATTGCATGTTAAAAAAAGCCAAGATACCAAGCAGTTTCGGTTGCAGATAATCAGCCTGTGGAGTGGGCAAGAAAAAAAGTAAAAAGCAAATAATCTTGCTGTTAACACATTTCTAAGCTTCAGAAATTAAAGAGCAAGTATGAAACGCTAATTCTGAAAGACAAATGAGAAAATCCCAAATACATATACTCCTTAATAAATATCCACATCAATTAAAGCCATCCCTGTTAGGCCGTAAGGTTTTTTGCTTTCATAGGATTTGGGGGTTTGTGTGCTTAGGGGATGAGGGTTGGTTTGGTTGGTTTTATTTTTAATGCACACTTGTTATGTATCTCCCTATTACAGGAACCCCGAAGAAACACCCTTCCTCCACTTTTTGCCTCAAATAAGTGATAGCCAGAGAATGTCAAACTGTCTTCACTTTCAGACTGGAGAAAAAAAACCAACATTGAACAAAACTAAACATGAACATTTTTACGTCCTTACCATTTGTTCAGGCGATGTTATTTCTCTGGGTCCCTGGTAGGGATCGTCATGAGATGCAAATGAAGCCAATATCGACAAACCATTGAAGACCTGTTGATAGTGTTCTCCTATACGCAGCAATAATTCGTTGTGCAGTCCCTGGTAGTCCTGTCTCAGCAAGCTGCCCAGTTCTATCTCGGTCTCGTTCTATAATCAAATAGTAAACAGAAACCAGGTCTTCATTTCATCACAGTGAAACTAGCACACAGAGACAGGAGGCATTGGACTCTGGTTGATATACCATAGAAATCAAAGAAATAACTTCCAACCAGCTCAATGTTAGGTAAATCAAGTTCTTCGATTTTAAGTTTGCAAAATATCTTATAAAAGTTCCTCAGAGCCAATGGAACAGACAATAAATAAAAAGAACAAAACTTCTGCATATACAGTTTCCCTAACTATGCTTTGCAAGACTTTAACTTAAATAAAGCAGAAAGCTCACTAATCTGCATGTATAACAGAGCAAGTGCTAATTTACCTTGAGGTAATGAAGCGCTCGCTCTAGCTCATCCTTGGAGCAGGAACAGACCAAATGAGAGAAGATGTATTTGAAGTTATTGATTAAAATCTCTCTTCGGTTTACATTCAGCTGTTTTGCTATGATTCGAATAAGTGAGGAGGCTGCAGGACTAGCTTTGGCTGCAAGGTCAGGAAGCAAAACTTGTAGGGTCCGCTGATAAATTAAAAACAACATTTAACAGAAAAGCAAACAAAAACCCCCTCCAAGAACCCAAAGCTTGTCTTTCTTCCATTTGTATAAGCAAATCATCTCTGGCCATACATGTGACCATAGGTATGATTTACAAACTTTAACGAGATGGAAATACCAATACAAATAATTACTTAAGAAGGTACTCCACCTAATCAATACTGAGAAACATGCAAACAAAAAGTGATATAGCATTGCCTGTGTCCAGCCAGTTTCCCCATAAAAGGAAATCTTAAAAAACCCCAAACAAAACCCATGACACCCACACAGAACATTTTCCTAACCTACCAGTTGCCTACAATACTGCTTACTTGCTAAACATTGTGCATTTCCCATCTACCAACAAGCAAAATACAAGTATGAGCATGAAGCTACTTAAGCTTCAAGTAAAACAGCTATCCAAGCAGATCAAGAAAAGAACTATCCAATAGCTTTCTTCATTTGAAAGATGAAAGAAAACACCATGCAAATATCATGCTCTACAGAGAATCCCTCCAAGTGCACTAAAACATGAATACAAACATACTCAATGAGTACTCTAGACCTCAGTTCATTAAGTCATACTTAATTAGCACTGCAACCAAACTGTTCCTCTGTATTTGAGCTCCAAAGTATTCTGTATTATAATAAAGAATAGCAACGAGAGAAAAAAAACATATCTGTGAAAATTACAGAAAATTGTGGACTGTAACGGAAATCCAGAAGCCCACAGACAAAAGAAAATAATCCAAAAGTAAAAACTTACTGAGAGAAACCGATTTAGATCTGGAAAATCAAATGCATTGGCGATCTCAGATAACATGTCCAGAGCCATTTCTCTCTGATGAGCAGCTGTTTGTTTCTGTACCTCATTCCCCTGACATGGAGCACTCAACACCGTCATCTGGCTGGAGTGCAGGGATTCCACTAGGAACTGAGCGTGAACAAAGAGAGATTCAGGATTATTTTCCCCTTTTTCTTCCCAGAAGAGTTTCACTACCCTTCCATACATCTGCTTTTATTTCTCCTCTGCTGCATGTAGATCTATGATTATTACTTTGCAGTAGAACTGGATGATCATCCATTCAATAATTCCATTTAATTTTGCAACCCTGGATTCAGGCATTGCATTATTAAAAAAAAAAAATAGCAAAGTCTGCTTTCAATAATTATCTTCTAAACAGAACTTCTGACTTTAGGTAATGGGTACAGCAAACGAACAAATCAATCATGTCAATATCATGCTTGTTAAGTGTTGACTTCAATTCCAATTTTTAATCATAGCCTCTTGTAGCAATGGAACCACATAATGCAAGAAACTATACGGATCCTCTATTTCAGAATGACAGCAAGCATCCAGGGAAGAAGAAAAGCAAAACTGTTGAGGAGAGACCATGACAGTCAAAGGTATCCCAATCCTTCCTGAACGTTTGTGAGCATTTGTTTTGTTGCTTAAATCATCTATTTCTTGACACCTTGTAAAATACTGTATTTTTTCTTTAATACCATTTTCAAAATACACAGAAATAACCTAATAGTATGCCTTTATAAATGACCAATTGCTTTCTCTTTACCTGACAGATAGGCTTCTTGTACTGACTGAAGAAAGCTTGCAGTTTGATGGACTTGGCTACTGCCAGGGATCGAATTTCCGTGTACGCTGCTCCAGCCACAGAAGCTGACTTGGACAACAAACAGTGTAACAAATGCAAGAGGGCGAATGGTACCAAATCTCCTTTTGATGCCCTTACAAAGTAGGCCGAAGAAAAAATAATTGAAAAGGGAAAAAGCATTGTTGTATTAATAAAATGACTCGAGAATATAAAACTACCATAATGCAAAATGGCTTATCATATTTGTTTGCAGTTTACCTGTACCTCCCATGGCAAGGCAGAAAATAAGGAATATTCCATATGAATCAACAGCTTAGAACAGTGGCAAAAGACTCTGGACAAAGGCTGACCTTGAAATAAGTAATTTAACCTTACATTTACACTTGAACCAAAAGTTACTTTGCATCACAAAATGATACTACTTTACATTTTTCAAGGTACCATCAAAAATACCTTCCAATATCTCCTGTTGTGAGAATCAGCGTATCTTTAAGCTCATTATTTCTTGACATTTTGGCATTTGTATAGGCTTCTTTCATTCTTGAAACAAACAGCTGGAACACGTGAAAACATAACAAAAGAATAATCTTAGTGTTTGACATTACTGAAACCACAACCACATCAAGTCAGGAAAACCAACCAAAAATAAATATTAATTCACCTCTTTTATGAATCCTTCTTCAGAGTCTAAGGATTTTAGTATGCTCTTTAGGCAGTCACTGAAAGCCACTCTCACATCTTTGTCTGGATCTTCCATTAGATTTAATAAAGACCCAACAAGAATCTTCACATTGGGCTCATCAGTGTTAAAATCCAGATGTTTGCAAAGATGAGGTATATTTCCTATAAAAGCTGGGTGGCATGGGTTGGAGGAGGAAAGGAAAATATGTGCGTGATACTTTTTTAAAATCTATTCAAGTGCACAAAACTGATAGAGGTAAGCCATAAGGCACATTTATTTTTTTATCAAGAGTAAATACCATCAAATCAGACAAGCAATTTAAAATTCAGATTATATCAAGTATTACATTTCTGTGTATAGCCACAAACCATAATTAGGCCAAGGTGGTTTAAAGACTATCAATGATAACATCAAGCATTAGCAGTGATAGCAACTGAAACACAACATTTCAAGCACCATCAATAGCTATAAAAAACCCAATATAGAAGAAAGGAATGGAAAAAGGGACAGGAGAAGTTATTTAGTACCTCATACTTAAGTGTAAAATATTAACAAAGGTAAAGTGACATACCTAGTTTAACTGAACTAGACACTTTGTTCCCCAGGAGATTAAGAAAGGGCTTGAAAACACAGGCTTGCACAGAACCAGTCTTTTCATGACCAGAAGTCACGGTAAGGCTGCTACATAAAATATCACAAGTAACATGCTTAATAGCAGAGTCTGCTAATGAAGGTTGTACACAGAATGTACCAGACAGACAGCAAGATAACTTCCCAACTATAGCAGCACAAGCCTCCTTGACCAGCTCAGACTCATCTTGGATTTGATTTCTGAAAGGGAAACAAAAAAGAAACCATTTTAATAGATCATTTACCTAGAAACATCTATTTCTACGTTGTCTCAATTCTCTAACTATACTGACAGTACTATTAGGACAATTTAAGGATCTATCACTAAATCCTCCTTTTTCTTTTCAGATTACCCTCACGTTCTATCAAATATTTGAGGCAGCATGGGGCTTGGCGAGTCTGACATGTTTTAAAGCAACTGAAGGCTAGACACAAGAGAAGGCACCAAAACATATATACATGACGCAGAGAAATTGGAAAGACTAAGAGCCATAGGGATGAACATCATGTGTATTGAACTGACAAAGATACGTCCTTTCACCTCCTTAGTTTAAACTTCTTAATAAGAAATTAGGTCTTCAACTAGTGAAGCATCTTGTATACCGACATACTCACACCTATTCCTGTCATATTTTACTACCTCCAAAATTCAGCTCTAGCAAATTCTGGATTAAAAAGAAAAATACTTATTTTTGGCTTATACTCATTTGTCCATTTTTCTTCTTGCATGAAGACAGAAAAGCAGCAATAATACATACAAAAGAGCTTTGGGAATCACACTGCAGGACTGCACACACGGTGGCTGAAGCAGGAGAGAGAATCCTTTAACACAAGCAGCCCGAATTATGTCATGGGGACTTTTCAGTGCCCAGTGATAAACCGATTTTCTCCAATCCAGATGGATGTTTCTTGGGAAGAGACACAGAAGGAAGACACAGTGTGATTGAGTTTGGGTTGCTAAAGAGAAAAACAAAAAGCAGAAAATTACAAGATTTAAACTTTTAATATCAATTAACATAAGTGGGCAAAGAATTTTACTTTAGAACAACCATTCCAGAGAGATATTAGGTTTTAGCTACTCTAGCATACTTACAGAAACTCTGTGCAGTTCTTTGACTCAAAGTTATAGGATCAAGCCCAAAAGCAGATGGTCTAAATGGAGAATCATTGGGATGGCTGTAAATCCAGGGCAGAGACAGCAATCCACATAAGTTATCAAGAATGTTATCACTCAGTGGAATTTTCACTAGAGGAGAAAACATCAAAACAAACAAAAAACCTCAGATACTTTTACAGCTCTGTATGTCTGTGAAGTAGCGGCACACTTTATGTTCTTAATTTGCTACTAGTAATTTTTTCTATCAAAGATTAGTACCACTATTCCCACATGTTGATATCCTAAATTTTAGACATATAATAATAAATGATGTAATGCTACATCAATAAAATGTTCATGTTACAGCTTTCATTGAGCAGCAGAATGAAGAGAGCTTTGGTATCTCTACGTTTGTATGAAGACTCAGGTGGGCTTTGAAATGGCAAGTAAGCTTTACTTGTAACACTGCTTTAGTCTTAGTAGAGTCTGTCCTCCACCCTACCAGCTGCTTTTAAAAAAAAGAGCAAGCAAGTATTTAACATTTTTGGTTCCCCCTTCCTGCATGCTACATTTGCTGAAGCTGCTCAGAAGTTTGAAATCCTTGAGTACAACAGAGACAGTAAGACATGCTGCCTCTGGGCCTTTTAAAAAGGAAACTACTAAAAGTTAATTTCTTCCTTTACACATATTCACCATCTCTATGCAGTCTCTTGTTCAGATCAAAATTAGCAGAAGTACAGACAGACTAGTAAAGCATGTTCAAAAATGAATGCAAAGGAAGTGCTCTCAGAAAAACTGCTTTTTTTAATTTAACCTTTTTGTACAACAGAAGATCTATCATTTCAGTACCTCTACCACAACAGACCAATTTAGTCAGATACATTTCTATTTTACAGTCAAATTTCTAATTCAAAGACATGTTAGTTTAAAGGATTCCTCACCTTCTGCATACAGCAAAGCATCAAAGATTTTCACTACTCTGTCAATCACTTGTTCTAGGTTAACAATCTGTGTAGCAGCCTCCAACAGGTTTCTGCAGACCCTCACTACTCTTGTGATAAAATCAGAGGAAATCCACGTGACCTGTATATTCACCACTGAATCCAAGGAGCCTGAAGTATTCTTATGCGTGTCAGAGTTAGACAGACGAGTTACATTATGACCTATACTGTTAAAATAAAAATCACACGATCAATGCAACAGATTATAAGCATGTGATATTGCACTGCTTGAAGCACTTACTATGGAAGCATACTTCTTAAAAACACAAAGGATTTATCCAATACTTGTCCTGATACATGAGTCAGCATTAAAGTCATCTACACAAACTATAATAACAGTTACAAGAGGCCATTGGTGTCACAGTTTCACCTTGGTACCTTTACCTGGTAGAATTTGCTGGGGGAGAACAATGAACTATGCACAAAGCAGCGAGTCGCAAAATCGCAGCAATCCCTTCTACAGTCTGAAGAATATCCGCTGCCAGAATTTCTTTCTCAAGGGTAAATATTAAGGATGCGGCTTTCTTCGAGATAGCATTCCATAGACTGCTCTTCAATTTCATGTTTACAGGACTAAGTCTGTAATTTGATCATCATAATTATTTTCCAAAACACACCCTTTTTTCGTAACAGATAAATCATCATAGCAAAATCAAAGCTAATCCATATTTGGCATAGGAATAGGAAAATATCAATGAAGCTTCAGTTTAAATGTGCTCTTTGGGAGAACAAGATACTAACTCTGAAGTATGATACAAATCAGACTTATCTGAAAGCCTATGAAGGTATAACTCTGTGATCCTTGGAAGGTCATGGTGACCAGGGTCGTTCCTCATGACTACAAAAAGGCAAATGTTACACCCATCTTCAAGAAAGGCCAAAAATAGGATCCAAGGAACTATAGGCCTGCCAGTCTAACCTCAGTCCTTGGGAAGGTTATGGAAAAAGCCTTCGCTGAACTCATTTCTAGCCACGTAAGGGACAAGAAGGTGACTGGAAACACACAGCACATATTTCCCAGACCAACCTGACTCCTTTCTATAGTGAGACAGGTAGTTCTGTGGATAAAAGGAGAGTAGCTTATTCGGAGGATGCCAACTGGCTGAAAAACTCGGCTGACAAGATCTTCATGAAGGTCAACAGAGACATGTGAAAAGTCCTGGAACTGGCACAAAACACCCCATGCAACAGGACAGGCTGAGGGCTGACTGGCTAGCAAGCAGCCTTCAAGAAAATGACCCAGTGGAATTCTGGAAAAGCTGAACAGAAGAGCAGTGTGACCTTGTTGCAAAGGTGGCCAGCTACTCATTGGGCTGTGTTACCAAGAGTGAAGGCTGATTACAAATCCACACCTGGAGTACAGCAGGCTGGTGCCAGTTTTGAATGCCCAAATACAAGAAAGATCAACATCCTAGAGCAAGTCCAAGATACTCAGAGAGCTTAAGCACAGCACAAGCAAAGGCTGACAGAGGCTTTGTTCATCTGAGAACAACCTGACTTAACCTGCTTGAAGCACGTCCAGTGCAACAGCACTGCCACATGTACCTTTCTGCATGAGTTCTCTCATCTTTTCTCTTTTCAGTGTGTAAAAACGAAGTATGTTCAAAGCAAATTATTTAAAAATACAGTTTCTTTAACTTAAGCTTAGTTTAAAAATCATCTGAGGATTCTAATCTTTCAAAATATCATTTAGATCTTTCCCCAGATCTTTCAATGTGGCCATTAGGAAAACACCTCAAAAATAAAACGCTAGAATTTGTTATTATTCACTAGCCAAGTCACTATAAAAGTAGTTCTTGAGTAAGTGTCATACACTACTGGTGCAGGTGATTTCTTTGGATGCTTTGTGGGCCGGCTCAGTCGTCGTCTCTTCTCTGGAACTTCATCACTGCTGCTGCTCCACCCATCAGTGTCAGAAGTATCCAGTTGGTTTTGATGAAGCTCCTGAAAGATTTCTTCCGTTTGTGTTTTTAATGCTGCATAAAGTGGACTCACCAGATACTGGGACAGACAAACAACAAAAGTGCCGTGATGTATACTATGCCTTATTTCTCAAAGACATGATATTATTGTGACTTAAAATACAAGACTTCAAAACAAAGTTCTTAAAAACCATTCTGTTCAAAAATCTTAATTACAAAATGAAAACTCTCATAAGCAATGAAGTTGCCTGTGTTCCTACCAGCAAGAAAGCAGTTTGTGCATTTGTTTTCCAGTTCCTGCCATAATACCTGGTTACCAAAGCCATCAAGACAGACACACTCAGTTTAAGAGACAACAGATATGATATGTTTTTGGGTGTACAGGGTAAAGGGAACACAGCATATCAATACCTCATTTTCTGTCTGCCTGTCCCCAACAAATATGACAAAAATTAGAAATTAAAGAAGTTAGAAATTAGGGGTAGCTCAAATGAAGGGACATCACTTGTAAAGCTGTGCTCTGTGCCTTACCTCCGCTTTATACTAGGATAGCACATATACTCCTCTGCCTGCCTTCAACAGTTTAATACATCTGAAAAACAAACCACCAACTAACTGAAGAACTCCGACCTGTACAAATATGTGAAACGGCTGAGAAACAAGGAGTATCAACCTAATTAAGCAATTAAAAATAGCATTTCCTAGATTTTTCTTCTTTGTACAGATGTAGGTTTTTGAACCTTACCTATTCACGTGACAAAGACAGTTTTTAGAATTAACCTACCTCTTGTTCCTCCTGAGCTCCAAGAACATTCACAAAAACTCCACATATGGTGCTGATATGGACTTCTCTTACTTGTAAAGCAGATTCATAGCCAGCTGGAACAAATTCCAGAAAATATTGCAGTATATGGCAAAAAGCAGATTTCAGCTTTTCAGACTGAAGACACCTAAACACGTCACACTGAAACAGTGCATTGAGCTTCTCCAGCAGCATATTCAAGTAGACAGGTTCAAAATTTTTATAAGAATCTGCTTCAAAAGGCAATAATGTCCTCACCAACAGCAATAGTGGTTCTCCAAGGAGTTCTGATTCTTTAGCATCCATTTCAAGCGTTGATTGCAGAATTCCAAAAAGGACTGTGAAAAAAACACTGGCCAGCTGTTCTGGAGGGCCTCCTAAATGAATTAATTTTACTAAAAACTTCATTGCCAAAGCTTTAACTTTTGGACTGCCATACTCCAACAGGGAGCAGCCTATACCCCAGAGAATAGTATCCTGTCTTACAAAAAATACATCCGCAACAATATCTGTCAGAATAGACATTAAAATAACTTCCAAACTTTCTACACTGGACATATTCATCAGCTGTAATGGTGCAAATCTTAAATATCCCACACAGTCATTTGTATTGCTTGAAAATCTCTTCACAGTCACTGGCCAGACCGGAAAATCTCCACAGAGATGCTTTTGTGCAACTCTTTCATGCAGGAAAATTAAGTCTTGGAAAAGCCACAGCAAATCTTTTGTTAGTACTTCAAAAATGGAGCAACTCTTCATTTTAAACAGGAAAAGTAAGGAGCAAATGACATCACAGATGTTCTTGTGCAAGGTGTTGCAGTTTGGAGTTGCAGCAATTCGGAGAAGCCTTGTTATGATCCAGTTACTAAATTCTAGGGCAATAAAAAAGAAACAATAGAAAATCATCTAAGGTTAAGAGTAAGACCTCCTATTACAAGCACCTTCTTGAGAGGAGGTTGCTTACCAGTAAAACAAAAGAAAACTCCAAGACAAACGCATGCAGACTTAGTAAACAGAGAGCCTGCATTGGGCATTTATCTTATTGAAAAATAGGCAAATGGGGGCAGGGGGTGGTGGTGGTGGTGGCAGGGGAAAGACAGACATTTTACACTGCATAGTTTCAAAATTCCTCAGGCAATGAATTTGTGTATAGGATCTCATCAACATGAACCATGTAATATTACTAAGCAGTGGTAACAAACAAGGTCAAACTCTGTCCTGATTAAGTTTCTATTACAACAAGTGCAAATCAATTCACAATATTATCTATCACAATATTAACTTTCCTACAAATATGTAACACTGAACTTAGGAATCTGACTATTTCCCATTTTTGCTCATCTATGATCTTATCATCAGAAAACTTAAATCCTGAAAATAGCAAGCTTCATCATAAACATTTTCAACAAACTCACCAATGCAACTGCATTTGGTTTCCTTCTGATTTCCATCCACATTTACAAACATAAGTGGGGAAGATTTCAAGATATGTTGAATAAAATCAAGCAACATTACAGAACTTGGCTGTGAATCTGATTTCTTAATCAGTTCCAAAGCAACTTACAAAAAAAAAAGAAGAAGAAGACACATTTCTAAATTAGCATTGCAATAAATGAACTTCACAAATTTTGTTTGCACCTGGAGAGAAAGAAGAAATTTATTTTATGAAATACTATGACATGGCATTAAACCTGAATAATTATCAATTGGGAGTGGGTTTTATTAATCTGTGAACATGATTTTGTGATCATAAACCCTCTAAGTGAGCCCACACTGTAAGAAGAAAAACATAAATACTATTCATTAACATTTTGTTAGATCAGTGAAGAATAGCAAATAATTAACATTTTAAATTTTTAATTAGCCCAGTTTTCCCAAGGTTTATAATCTTGGAAGAAGAAAGATCTAAGAATTGTTCTAAGAAACTGAAGTTTATAAATGAAAAGTTCAGCCTAGTGATTCAGGAAGCTCAGCAAAATACTAACCATATCTAGTGCTGCTGTAAAGCCCCATTGAAATAGGTATGTGAATCACATTTATTTATCCGAATTCCACAGTTAGAGAAGTTACATGGCAATAATAAAACTCAACACTTATGTATTCAAAAGCAGTATCTAAAACAAGCTGGCTTCTTGATTTTATTTGTATAGCCTTCCCTTTCAGGACTATAAGAGTATTAACGAAGAGTAAATTGAAGAGTAACACGGCATGATATTTAAAACGATCGATTTACTAGACAACGTATCAGTCTTACTGAGATTCCTAAATGAAATTATGCCTTGGAAATAGTAAGTTACCCTTATTGTGATTTCCCTTTATGTAAATGTAAAGATAAGTACATATGACAATTTTGTAGTACATGTATTTCATAATTACCAAATTGTTCTTAAAGTCCTGCAATAACTGAGCGTTAACATGATTTAAAGAGTACTAAAATAAGGCTTTGTTAGAATTCTAGAATTAAAAATAAAGCTGTTTGCAAAGCATTTCAAGTCTGAAAGACCTTGTCAGTATTAAGACTTGCAAGCTGTATTACTCAAGGAACAATCACATTACATGATACTCCTGCTTTTCAATATTACTCCACATCACAACAGCAAATATTTCATCATGAAGGTTATTAAAACATAAGTCATAAATGATATCGCATTAAACTACTAAGTCATGTTGAAATGAGAGTTGTAATTCTTTTTTCTGGCAGGAATTACTTAAAGAACACAACAATTTGAAAAGATAGGGTTGTAATACTTACCAACATCTACATCCGTAAGAATTCTGTCAATGAACTGACAGAGTATTTGTCTTGGTTTCTGCACAACAGTCTTGTATTCTTCTGGACTAGCACTAAAATTATACGAATATTATTTTGACATCATCAAAAAATAATTATCTGGTTCTCTACAATACAATGTTAAACACTGATTTTTTTTTTTCCTTCTAGAAGTCTTCAAAAATAAATACAAACTGATTTCTTGTTTTAGTGACCAGCACATTGCTTGCTCCTCTTTTTCCCTTTCTTCCTTCAGAAGTACAAGGTTTGATAAAATGCTGAAGATAATTTTGTTCTGCACTTATATTTTATATATATCAAATCCACAGCTAACACAATTAGGAATTTCCCCACATGCTACTACCAAGCAAAAAACAGTTTTGTTGTAGAAAAAAACTAAAATCAAGAACCCATTTAACTTCGGGAATTAACCAAAATTATTCAATTGATCAGCTGCCAAAAAGCTGAGAGAGAGGTGTCGACAGCAATTGCTCAGGTTGTTGCAAAAAGCGTGTGCTGCTCTGAACACCTCGATAGTAATAAGTAAAGGACTAACATTTTTTTATATTAAATAGAATAGTAGAACTTGTACTAAATAAAACATGAAGGCACTCATAATCTGATGTAAGGAAGGTCTTAGACATCTGGACTGAAGAAGGTCATATTAAATCAAACCCTGTCAGCAAGATTGTTAATTTGATAGAGAACTATAGGGCAAACGTGTCCTTAGAGCAGACCTTGATTCACTGAACATGCACATTAGAAAACCTGCATAATGTGACCACATGTAAACATGTGAATCACTAACCACTCATCTGTAGAGGGAAGTCCTCAGCATGTATTCACTTTGTAACTTCTGCAATAAACTGAGCCACAAGGGCTCCTGACAAGTGTGCTTGATTGGTGGAAAGCCACCAAACACCCAGACATCTGCAACTCTAATAAAATCAATGTCTTGACTTGGTGTGTGGGACTGGTTAATTGTACGCCAAGTCAGCAATCACAGTATCACAAGGTTGGAAAAGACCTTTGAGATCATCAAGTCCAACGTATGACCTACACCTACTCCTACTTGTCAATTACACCATGTCACTAAGTGCCTCATCCAATCTCTCCTTAAACACCTCCAGGGACGGTGACTCCACCACCTCCCCAGGCAGCGCATTCAAATGGCCAATCACCCTCTCAGTAAAGAACTTCTTCCTAATGTCAAGCCTAAACCTCCCCTGGTGAAGCTTGAGACCACCGTGTCCATGTCCTCTTGTTCTGTCGCCGGTCACCTGAGAGAAAAGACTAACCCCTGCCTGACTACAGCCTCCTTTCAGGCAGTTGTAGAGGGCAATAAGGTCTCCCTGAGCCTCCTCTTCTCCAGGCTAAACAACCCCAGCTCCCTCAGGCGCTCCTCACAGGGCTTGTGCTCCAGTCCCTTCACCGTCCTTGTTGCTCTTCTCTGGACACACTCCAGCATCTCAACATCTTTCTTAAACTGAGGGCCCAGAACTGGACACAGCACTCGCGGTGCAGCCTGACCAGTGCTGATTATAGTCCTGCTGGCCACACTAATGCTGATGCAGGCCAAGATACTGTGGGCCCTCTAGGCCAGTCGGACACAGTGCTGGCTCATGTTGAGTTTCCTGTCCACCAGCACTCCAAAAAGTCCCTTTCCGCCTGACTGCTCTCCAGCCACTCTGTCCCCAGCCCAGAGCTCTGCATGGGGTTGTTGTGTCCAAACCCGGCACCTGGACCTCACGCTATTGGAGTCAGGCCATCTCTCCAGCCTGTCAAGGTCCCTCTGTAGGGCCCTCCTACCCTCTAGCAGGTTGACACTTCCTCCCCGCTTGGTGTCATCTGCAAACCTGCTGACGAAGCACTCCATCTCCTCATCCAGATCATCAATGAAGATATTAAACAGGACCAGGCCCAACACCAATCCCTGGGGGACACCACTAGTGACCAGCCACCAACTGGATGTGTTACCATTCACTACCACTCTTTGGGCTCGGCCATCCAAACAATTCCTAATCCAGGACAGAACATTCCCATCCAAGTCATGGGCTGCCAGCTTCTCCAACAAGGTGACGAAGATGGCAGCCAGCGCATGTCAGGTCAAATCTTCAACACGAAATTAGAATCACAGAATCACAGCATCATTAAGGTTGGAAAAGACCTCTATGATCATCCAGTCCAACTGTCAGCCCAACACCACTGTGCCTACTAAACCATGTCCCAAAGTGCCACATCTACATGCTTTTCAACCCCTCCAGGGAAGTGGACTCCACCACTGCCCTGGGCAGCCTCTGCCAGCACTTCACCACTCTGTCAGTAGAGAAATTTTTCCTAATATCAAATTTAAACCACCCATGGCACAACTTCAGGCCATTTCCTCTCATCCTATCACTTATTCCTCGGGAGATGAGACCAGCACCCACCTCACTTGGATCTCCTTTCAGGGAGCTGTGATGAGGGGTCCCCTCAATTGTACCTCCATGTAAAATAGCTGCCTGCCACAAAACAAAGCTGCAGCCTTGATGCTCCCATTCAGACTTCAGAGCCAAAGCCATTTAATTCTCAATGGAACCACACCACAGACACAAGGCAAGTACACCACACCCCAGGTGCTATGCAGGCCAACACACCTGTTGCTGCAGGTTCTTCCAGCAGCACCCACCAGGGACACAGCAACTCTGGCCGATGGCCGGAGGAGAAGGTGACCAGGCTGAGGGGGAGCCCTGGAGGACCCTGCTCAGTGCCAGGGAAGGAGCCTGCCTTTCCACCTCTCATTGCCAAATGCTGACACAGAGCAACCCCCTGCTGCAAGGCAGACACTGGGTTCATCTTGATACAAGAAGCAGTCACTACTGCAAAAGTGGAATACTTTGATTTCAGCTAAAGTAGAGTTTCATCTCAGTAACTGCACTTTTTGAAAGTTGGACAGAACATCTCTGAGACCATGGTAGTCATTTTCTTTTTCAGCACGTTCCTTTCAAACAGCGTTTTTCTGGACACTGTTCTATGACAAAAGACATCACTGAGTTCAGTGTGGTCTGTGCTGAACAGATGTGTCTCCTGCTCTGATCACCTCTGTGTGCAGCCTTTCTTTGTTTAAAATGCAAGGTCAGGCAGAGCTGGCTCCAAAGCTCCAGTGAGTGGAGATGTGGGCATTGTGAAGTTTATAACAATATGAAAATCAGCCCTTGGGAAGTAATAGAATATGCATGAGATTTCTGGGATAACTTATACACCTGTAAGTGAGAAATACGTTCTGTCCCAGCTCTTGTTTCTTTACACGATTGATGGGAATCATTCCCTCAGGTGCCCAGTGCTGAAATAAAAGATGCCGCTTTCTAAACCCCAAAACAGGGGTTTTAGAGAGAAGGGCACAGAAGCTGGGGAAGAGGCTGTAGAACAAGTCCTACGAGGCGCCGCTGAGGGAACTGGGACTGTTTAGCCTGAGAAAAAGAGGCTGAGGGGAGACCTCATCGCTGTCTACAGTGGTGGAGTCCCCGTCCCTGGAGGAGTTCAAAAGCCGGGTACATGAGGTGCTCAGGGATCTGGTTTAGCAGTGGACAGGGACGGGTGGACACGACGACCTTAGATGTCTTTTCCAACCAGGCGATTCTAAGAAAACGAGTCTCAAGAGTGGATTTGCGTTTTCAGCATCAGCCCCACCCCGGGGGCCTCGCATGGCGCCGAGGCAGGAACCTGCTCTCGCACCTCCCTTCGCCACACGCTGCTGCAGCGCAACCCACGCTCCGAAGCTGTGCCCGTCCTACCTGGCGAGCTCCCGTAGAGCTGGGATCATGGAAGCCATCTCCAGGCCCTGCTCCGCCATGGCTGCGCTTTGAAACCAGCCGCGCGCCGCCGGGCCGGGGCGGGGCCTGCGCGACGGCGCCCGGCAGAGTCCAAACCTCTCCCTCGGGTGAGCGCGCCAGGCGCTTTAACCCTTCCATCAGCAGAGGCGGCTCCGGATTACAGACTCGTAGAATCACTGAGTTATTCGGTGCAGCTTCAAAGCTGTAACGTGAAGTTCTGTCTCAGAAAAAAAAAATATTGAAAAGTATTCAGTAAATTATGATAGACTCATGGAATTGTTCGCGTTGGAAGGGTCCCCAAAGTCCATCCCGTCCCACCCCCTGCCA
>VWPV01004371.1:9876-52930 GCA_013389885.1 Geococcyx californianus
CTGCCTAGGGAGGTGGTTGAGTCACCATCCCTGGAGGTGTTCAAAGAGAATTTGGATGAGGCACTTAGTGACATGGTGTAGTTGACAAGTAGGAGTAGGTGTAGTTAGTAGGTGTAGGTGTTGGGCCATAGGTTGGACTCGATGATCTCAAAGGTCTCTTCCAATCTTACAATACTGGGATACTGTGTGATACTGTGATGTTCAAGCTGTAATTCATACTTCAGTAGATCACGTATTTCATTGAACAAAAGGTAACATATTTTTGGTTTAGTGTTTTATCATTTTATTTCAAGTATTAAACCAGGTGTTGTGTTGTGAATCATCAAAATTTTTGTTCCATTTCTTTAACTTTGCTTAATATCTTGTGACATCTCAGTAACTCTTCAGAGTGTCAGCTCAAAACACTGTGGTAGAGCTGATTTACAATATAGGCATTCCACTACCAGGTTTTATAGGAAATGTAAATAATTCTATTTGTATTTTGATAATTTTGAAGGAAATAGTAGTGTCTGCATGTATAATCTGAAAGAACTGTGGATTTCTAAATGCCCAAATTATATTTTGTGCCAAAATGTTCTTACAGATATTTATATTTTTGTGTGTATGTACATATACATATCTATAAGTGCATACATAGTGGAAGAACACAATATGTATTTACATATATAGAGATACTTATGTGTACTGTGTGACTGAGACACATTAAAGGTTAACTTATGCTCTGGTGAGTGAAAGAGAAGAGCTATCCAGAGGTCAGAAATACAGCCCATTAAAGTGTCTGGTTTATGCTCGTACAGAGTTATCTGCATCTCATTGGCTGGGAACATTTACCTCTCTTAGCACTTGCTTATATGATTTAAATGTGAAGTGTTTGAGTTGAGTTCTTGGCCAAGTATGGCTTCTTTGCTACCTCAAGCAAATAAGAGCTGTGAATTTAATTGCAGTGGCAACCTACCAGGACATGGAAAATTTGTAGCCGTCCAGAGCCAGTTCTATTCCTCATCAGTTTAGAAATTCCCAGGAGGTGGAGCCTTCTTAACAGCCAGCAACTTATGGGCATGGAGTTGGCATCCCTAGTACTCTGCTAACATGCTCCTACTGGGAATTCTTTTCCTAAGTGTAGTAGCAAATGCAGCTTGACTAGGTCTGAGCCAGTATTTTCACTTTATTTATGATGCAGAAGGAAGGTTTTTGGTAGATTTCTATGTAGAAATAATAACATCCATTTAAAAACAGAGCAGTCTATTAATCACATTCATGTAAATCTAACTTTTTTAACAGTTTGATACTTGCATGAACTGCACGTGGCAGCTGTCAGGGACCGCTTCTGAAAGGAGTCAGGGTACTTTTGTTCTATACTGCTTCAAAACTTCCTCAGAAACCTGCTTCTGAATGAAAGGTCAAAGTGTGTGTGATATAAAAAGAAAAGGTAGTTGGTCCTTCAGGTTGTTTCTCAGAGTCATGGCAGCAGAAGCCTGGGAGCTGGTTTTGTTTTGTGATATCCTGCACTCAGGTGTAACAACTGGTATGGGAATAGAGGAGAAGGATACAGGCACAATGGAAAAGGGTATTTCAGAGCAAGCAGCCTGTATCGTTCTTGAAAATACCAGCTTGGCCCAATAGCTTCAGTCCCCCCTTACAGGGACCTGAATACAGTCCTTGTCAACTGGATTAGAACAGCAGTTACTTGAAATAAATGATAAATCATCTTTGTAGACACAAACAGGAAACACATAACCAATATTCTGTCTTCTCGCCTTAAACTGTTTGATCGTCTCTGTACTCACCTGTCTACAGAACGAGCAGGCTGTTTTTGTGCCTGAGCCTGTGAGGTATCTGCAAAAAGTGACTTGAGTGTTAAGGAACCAGAGGGAACAAAGCCACCTAATCCCTTTGACTTCTCTGGAAAGCCATGTTCCAGTTAGTCACAAACTGGTCCTTACTTTTCAGATCTTGATCTCATGTGCTTAAAAAATTTTAAAATTTTTAGATTTGTGCCACAGGAAGTTTAAATGATTTCTGAGTCATTAATAATTAATATCTATTATCTGTAGATAATATATGCAGTTCCTTTGAGTACTAGCTAATAACTTATGCAATGGAACTGAAAATTACCAGTTCATTTAGGGGTAAGTGCTAATATCTAGACAAAATTAATAAAATGCAAGGATGTGACTTGGATTACCAGGTCATAAATGGAGATGCTAGCCAAAAGCTAGCAGTAGATGTGCTAGAAGTAGATGGTCTAGTTCATGTGAAGTCATTACCAACTGTTCTGAAGAACATATATAAAGCACATACTCATTTTTGCTGAGGTCAGTAAAGCTGGCTCTTCACTGATTTTGTTGTAAATTTTCTCAGATGTATTTTCATAGTTTCTTCCTTTAATATTCGACTGATTATCTCCTTGTTGTTTATAATCATCTATTCAATTTTTAATCATTAGAATTATTTTATTGTGTCATACCAAAATAAAAAGGGGAGGTCTGTCCCAGTTTCGGAACGTAGACACACCTGAGGGCATTTGGATTCCTCCTCCAACTGTCTGAACCTTGAATGACAACATGAAGAAGCCAAATAGCCTTCTTCAGGGGCTAATCATTGTCTTCAAGTGTACTAGAGGCTGAAACAACCTCTCAAAGTCCTTTACTGAGTGAAAGATCCTAAGTAAACTTAGCTTAATATCTGTAGACTGCTGACAATGAATCTGTTCCTAATCAGAGAGCTGAAGTTGCAAAAAGAATGACAGCTGCATGCCTCATCTCTTCCGTTTTCCTCTGCTGCCTTTCTGGGTTTCAGCAGTGGTCAGAAATATGGCAACTATAATAGATAAGTGTAGGCATCCTCAAGTTTCCAACAATGCTAAAACAAGAAGAGAACATTTCCAAAATGTCTATATCATCTTTTATTTAACAAAAAAAAAATGGGTGAAAGAAGTGGCTACAGGATTACAGGTGTAAATGGATTAAAAATGAGAACAGAAAGCAGTAGTAATTAAGACCAATTTAAAAGAATGTTTAACAGCTGTTCAATTCAAAAAGATTAAGAGACTGTTTAAATAAAACACACAGAAGAGGAGGAAGCACACTAGGGAACAGACAAATACTGAGGAGATTTCAAAGAAGTTTAAGAGTATATAAAACTGTTTTGCTGAAGAGGGAACAGATGGCTTGAAGCAGAAGTTTAAAAGATTGAGTTGTACAGTAAAGCCAGATCACAGTGAGCCAAAAAGCTAAGAAAAGCAGTTGCTCTGTCATTTGCTAGTGTAGGTGACTGAAATGGGTAGTAGTAATTTGAAAAATAGTGGTTTGTAGGATATACAATAACAGTTACTGAACTGCATTTGTACTGTAACAGTAATGGTGTACTTATACATGTGTATATCTTTATTGCTTTCTGCCCTATAGTACCTGAAACATTTAAATGCAAGTCCTACATTAAGTAATAAATTGTTTATAATTTTCTTATCCCCAGCCCTGCAAAGATTTATTCCATACCCTGAGAGTGATCCCCTACCCAGCTCAGACAAATTTTGTTTTGCCACTGACTTTTTTGTGATATTACTTCAACTACTGAGGTAGTCTTAATGCCTTTGATGTTTTAGCAGCAGTCAAGACTGAACAATATCACCAGTGGTGGGACAAACTGGTTTACTGCAGTGTTGGGAATAGAGGGTGGAACGTTGTACCATATACCATCTTGGAGATTTCACATGAAAGAAATCAAAGGGTACATGAGAATTTGCTTAAAATTGCCTGGGAAAGCACAAAGAAAACAAAATATGATAATACCACTGGAGCCTTAAATAACATTATCTGAGTGACACCAGAAGTCAGCTATGTAGTATCATGGATGTAATTACTGAACTGTAGCAGTCCTGGCAGCTTTTGAGAATCAAACGAGTCATGTTTGATTCAACAGCTGTTGAATAAGAAGCAACACAGACCAAGATCTGTTCCACGTCTTGTCAGTCAAGTAGGAGACACCTCAAATAAAGAGTTGTAAAATATCTCTTAAAATGAATATGCAGTACTTGAACAGATAGATGAAACTGGGCAATGGAAACAATGCTTTTTTCAAATAAAATCAGTTAAAAGTGAAAGACTCCCATTTCAAGTGTAAACTCATCTTGATAATTTGTGTTTCCAAAGTGCTGTAAGTGGTGTTACTTTCTCTAGAAGGGAGTGTTGATTTTTGAAGTGTAAGGTATGTAAATCTTTTACTTGTGTGAAGTAACACAGCGAACTCATAAACTGTGATGGATTAAAACCTGGAAGATAGTAACTGAAATGAAGGAAATAACCATTGATGAATTTAATGGGAGTTTTTCGATTAAGTTTAATACTGTCATGGCCTTACTGCCGTTTTTTGTTTGATGAACTCATCCAGTCTTCTTTGTAACCCATGTACACTTTTAGCATCTTCACAGTACTTCAGCAGTGAAGGACTGCCTGGAGTCACTGCCTGAAGACTCATCAGCTCTTGGTTATCTTGAAACTGAGTCCTACTGCCTTTGTTCAACTGCATCTGCATTTGCTACCTGAAAATCTTGTGAACAATTTATCCACATCTGTCCTCTTCTTGACACCCATAATTGCACAGATCTGTGTTACACCTTCCATCTGTCAGTCTTTTACAGAGTGAAGATTTGTAATGTAGTCATTCCACTTCTGGAAGCTTCTCTGTAAGTTTAATCATTCTGCTGCCCTTCTCTGAATGTTTTCCAGTGCTACTGGATTGTTTTTGAGATAACAAGCCTAGAAATGCAGGTTTAGTTCTTTGTGCCACTCTGAAGCTAAAGACACATATGCTTGTTCACTAGTATGAGTGAAACAAATTCTATTTGACAGAAAAGGGACTTATTAATTAAATTCATCTTACCTTTTGGGAATCATGATTGCAAATTCTTTTCCTTGTCCTTAGTTATAAAAGAAGAGTTACAGAATACTTTCTTTTTCCTGAAGCCAACTTGGCAGAAGTAACTGAGACGTGGGAAATAACTGGTCATGACTCATTTAGGCTTAGACAAGAAAGGAAGATTTATAAAATATCTTCAGTTTTGTTTATGGAAGTCTTATTTCAATGCTGCGAGCATAACTTTTATTCTTCTATTTGAAATAAAGATCAAACAGCTCTGTGAAACCTGAATCATTATCTTCTGGAAATGCTTGCTAATACTAGTAATCAGTCCTTTTAATTGCTATGCATGTGTTAAAATTCTGCCTATTACTCACTATAGCATATGGATCTAATGCAAATTGTACAGAAAGTTTCATTATTCACTTGAACTTTCACTGGTTTTGCACTCTAATGAATGTGCCCAACTGAACTTGTCATTTTGAGTTTGTTAAAAACATATCTCAGTCAGGCTATGGAACTGTAGAATTTAATAGAATAGGAATTTACTGAGTCATTTAATACTGAAAATAACAGCAGGGAGACTACCCACTGAGCCATTCAGAATTCACTGTTCTTTTCTGTCTTTTGCACTCTAATTACATGTTCCACAAAATTACAGTCCCTCTTTTCCTTCAGACTTGAAGTGTAGAATTTCAGTGTATATGTTTCTCTTGAAGGCATTCAAGGAAAATAAATTACAGATCTTTTAACAGAAAGTTACAAGTTGTTTGTTTTTCCAGTTTACCCGTTTAAGGGTAAGGAGTCATCATTAATCTCGTTTCTCTCACATCAACTGGAAAATTTAGAATTTTATGTTATAGTACTGTTGAGACATATTCAAAGTCATGTTGGCATTGACAGAAATATAATCCAGCTATGGGCTAAAGTGATTCTTATTTTCACCAGAGTAGTGTTTGAAAACTTGATACGTCCTGTAGAGTGATGTCAATTCCCTAACACTCTGAGGTGTTGTCTTTGTTATTTTGTATGAACAACTGAAGTAGAGGGAATGCTGCGTAGGCCAAAGCCATGCAGAAAGCCTGTTGCTGAGCCGTTTCCGAACTTTGAGGAACCATTAACCTTAGAAGTGTTTCACTGTCTACCTTCCCCATCCTCTCTTATAATCAGTTTTTAATTGCAGTCATATCATGTTTGTATTGGTTTTATCATGCATATTTGTGGCAGAGAATTAGGAAAGATACTCTTGTAGATCAGAGATGCTATGAACTTTGCAACTTAAGTCACTGCTATCTAATCTGAATAAATCACTCATGCTTTTAATCTTGTTTTGTTGCTAGGTTGCTTTCTCAGCAAAAGCATCACAAAGCTTTTTCTACTTTTTCTGCTTTTGATGTGTTTTGATCTGGGATTCAAATACTCACTTGATTCCAGCAGTGCCCAGCATCTTGAACTTATTGACATAGATCATGCTGTTTGACAACTTTTCTCCATGCAAACCCTTGGGATGTCACACATTTGCATTACTCCCTCAGAAAGAGAGGCTTAGCCTGCAATGGTTCAGTTCGACTTCTGCTGAAAATCTTTACAGGGTTATAGAACACAGCAGTTAAGTGTTACTCATATTTGACTAAAGAAAAAAAAAATGAAATGGTGACACGTATAGCATCCTTGAGGTCCCTCACATTTTATCTTGGCCTTCAATGATGATTGGATAATCCTTACTGTTATGAGTGAGCAGCTGTGGTTATGGGACCCAGTGGGATTCCCCTGTGCCATCTTAATGGATGAGAGGCTGCAGTTACATGAACCCAGATCCAACCTGTAGCCATGCTGAGCATGTGCGCCCAAAAGACACATATGTGCACATGAGCACAGACATGTGCAGAACATAGCTGACCACACAGATCAACACAAGTGGAACACAGTGCCCTTACACACAGATAAACATGAAGGCTACAGGAGATCTGATCCTGTTCCTTCTCTACATGGAAGTCCCTCTGGTTTCTGGCTTTAAGCACTCAGTGTAGCCAGTAGCTTGTACCAGGTCTTTTGTTATCCCCCCTCTGCCATTGCTGGCACCTCTAACTGTAAGCCCATTAAGTTCATGTTCTACTCAAGGTGCAAGTACTTAGACCTCCTACCCTGCTTGCCTGCTAGCCAACGTGAAGTTTGCTACCCAGAGTAGAGAGCACACCTACACAGAACATGGTTAGAAGTAGGTTTTAATGATAAGAAGGGTCAAACTGATAGTCCAAGTGCAGGGGCCAGTAAAACAACCATATTGAACAGCAACCCATCTAAACTTGAGTACTCGGTTTTATCCTATTATTTCTCTATTTTCCTGTATTTGTTTATTCCCAAACCACCATGATCGCTTTTCCCTGCTTTTGGTCCATCCTCTTAACATGCCATAATAGGTTTTGAACATCCTCCAGCTCCCTCTTAAAACATATATTAGTAAATTTTAAATAATCCCAACCATCTCTTACCCTTGTATCTCACAAGAAGTCCTTCACTCTGCAGGCTGTAGACCCTGCTACCTGGCATGGTTTTCTGGGTAGATTATTTTGGCTCTCTGGGAGGGTTTCCATGCTGCACGGGAATTAATTTGTTCCCTTGCAACGATCTTAGAGAGTGGTAAAGTCTAGGTGTTCCCTTTCCAATCAGGTGGGATTCCTCTGCCTGACACAGTTCCTCTGGTCCTCATGGGTCACGGTGTTTACTGCAATTAGCCTTTAATCAGATAATCCAATAGGTACTGTCTTCATGGTAAAGCTATTGAATGAGCTGGGTTTTTTGTAGTCATCCCAGTGGCTAATTGCATCTTTTTAGCTCTATGAAAACACATGAATTCCCACTGTTTGAATAAAATCTGCTTACTAAAACTGGACAGTGTGACAGTAAACCTTCATTCATGGAAAGGCAAAATGAAAGAATGCAAAGCAGAAAAAAACTTTCTAGATTTTGTCCCTTTTATTTCATGGTTATGCCGTTGGCTGCCTAACAATATTGGTTACACACATGGTACTGCTTTGCTTTCTTCATTGTGTCATGAAGCAAAAGTTGCAGGAGAACATACCTGGCCCTTTTTCAGCCTTTCTGAGGTAGACAAATAAATAGTTCTGTGCAGTAACTCAATGCAGAAGTGATATTGTTTTCTTTCAGTGTACATTATAGCAAGAGCTAATATTGTGCTCTTCAGCTTCCTAGACAGAAGATAGCAGGTGCATCATTCATACTCTAGATTAACTTCTTTGTAGCTTAATATGTTCTCTTCTTTGATCCAGTCAGGCACTTTAAACTATCTCTGTGCCACTGATGCATCCAATACTCTTTGGTATTTTATAAAATCCTAGTTTGCCTTGAAGAGTCTGTTAGACTCCAGATCTTTGATATCTCCTCTAGTGAATGTAAGTTGCTTGAAAAGAATGTTGTTTCTTCATTGTTTAAAATCTCTGTGATCTTTCATTAAAATTCATCATTCCTACTGTGATGACAGCTACACACTACAGCTAGGGCTCTGCTGAGCCTTAGACTAATCTAATGCTTGTCCTCATGATACTCACGAGACTAGTTCAAAACTAGCACTCCTTACATTAGATCTTAATGTCTTTACAATTAAGAGATTAACCAGTTTCTTGCTTTTCTTTTTGATGTCATTGCACTTATCTGCAGTCGTCCGAAGTGGATGTTATTTACCCTGAAGAGACACATTTATTATTAACAACAGGCATTTTAAGACAGGGATTGCTCAGGGATTGGCTGTGTTTTATCTGGTTTTACAATTATCAATAAAGACATCCAACATTTTAATTATTCATTGGTGTAAAATGAAATCTAAGCATATTTCCATTTTAAGGCTGATTGGGATAAAAATATTCGCACATACATTTTAGAGATAATTAGCAAAAGAAATTATTATCTTGTATATAAGAATTAAGATAAATGTGTCATCCTGATAATCAAAAGTGAGTCATACAGAAGCAGGGGAAGAGAGGAGTCCTGTCAACCAGCCCAGATAGACCTCTGTAGTCTGCTAGCACTGCTAGGAGCATAGCTAATGAAGGAACAAACCACAAAGACAGACATTGGAAATATATTCCCATACAGGGCATCTGGATCTTGCAGTTGCCAAGTATGGTCTGTTTATACTCATCATAAATGTTAATGCTATGACTAGAAGAGAAAAAGGAGGAAGTAGGCAGGGACAAAACAGCAGGAGTTGTAGCAGCAGCAGATTATGGCATTAAGTCATCTTTACATTTTATTTAGCTGACTGTAACAAAGATAAGTGCCTAAAGGAAGAGTCATGATTTGGGTTTCTCATAGCAATTCTAGTGTGCAGTAGCTGAAAGATAACATATATATATTATCAAAAATATTGCCCATAGTACTTCCAGACCAGAGACTCCACTGATCTTATAGCAGTGAACTGTATAATGAATAGATGTAGTATATGGCTGGTGCTACTTCTGCCATTCATATACAGTAAATACTTTTCACAGTAAATACTTAAGAAAGAATATTTGAAATTGCAAAATAAAATTCATAATATAACCAAGCAATGCACTTTTATAAACTGTGCTGTACTGCTTGTTTATAGCTTGAGAAACTAAGATTTTCTCAATAGTACAAAATTTCTAGATCATTCACCCCAAGACATATTTAAATATGCAGACAAAATTGCATGCAATGAGAAAAAGCTTAAAAATATACACAGCTTTACTTGAAAATAATTGCATCTATGTTTTTCACACAGGTGATAAATACTAAGTACCTGTACATACTTTGTACCATATACGTGCAAATGCAATTGAATTTTTTCCTAAAGAACTGGTAAGGAAAGTGTTGATCCCTGAATTTGATCGCATCCAAATAGTTTGGGAGAATACATTAACTTTGTGTAGAACTTCCTTTTATTTACAATTGTTACAGAAAACCAGCATTTTTCTTGTATAATGTTTCACTAACTGTTTATATGTGATCATTTTAATTTAATCCTTAGAAGTTGTTTCAAATGTTTCGTAAGACAAGAGCAACTGTTCTGTAATTTTGAAAATCTGTGTGCTCTGCAAAGCAAAAATAGAGTAGGCACATGAACTTTTAAAACTCTTTTTGTTTATTATCTCAAGAGAGTGAGGCACGTAAAAATACCACACAATATACCTACATGTACACAGAGTATCAACAGTTTAATCAGTTAAGAACATAATATTGTCTTATAAACATTTTTCTCAGTCACAGTGGGTGGACTCACATGAGCAGAAACATTCATAACTAAACAGAAGCTTCAAACTTTGATAACTCAATTTCAGGCTGTTTATGAAAACAATAAAGAATCTCAGTGCTACAGACTTTTAAATACCTACAATTTTCTGGACAACTATTTATGTATTCAAGTATCTGATTATAGTATAGTGAGTGCCCAGTAGTCTCCAAAATTCTTCCTTTAGTATTGATCCAATGATTTCCTGTGTGTTGGACAAGCCAATGGTTTGTTACCATTATGAGTCTGTGTGCCACATGAAAGTTCACTGGATGCTGCAATGATTAGTCAACAGCAGAAGGTAAACATTTGTGAAGCACTTCATGATATAAAAAAAAAAGAAGAAAAACCTATAAATTTCATTTCCAGCTTTCCTAACCATCACATAGACATCAGCATGTGGTGGATTTTCTGATCTGATCTAATACAAGTCAAGACTGCTGGTGTTATTTTGATTGCCTTTAATAGGAGGAAATTGTTTTAATTCCTTTTTTTATTTGGTTGGGTTTTTTTTTCTCAGAAAAAGGATGTTTTCTCACTACTATTTGGTCAAATTAAGGTCAGTTCAGTTCACCTTCCATGAATATTTTGCATGTTAGAGTTTAAAATTAGTTCTTCAAAGACACTCCTGACTCTATAAGCTAGGCTTATTTATTCAAGGAACAGAGATGATACCAATTGACCACAAGAAATAATATTTTACAAAAAGCACTCCTCCTGCTATACCTGTGTTGCTAATTACAGTTGTTTATCGAAAACATCCTTAAAGTACACTTTGTTATGGTGATTCCAGAACCTTTCCTTCACTATGCTTAAATTAAAAACATTCCTGTTGTTGTCAAACCTTGGATAAAATGAATAAATCAAAACTATAATAAAAGTAAAGAAAATGTATCTAAATAGGTTTTAATAAAAAAAGTCATATTTAAAGTAATTGCTACCCTGTACATAAATGTTTTGCAAGCAGGCTGACAGCAAATGTGGATCGTTAGAAACTTTTTCCTGTGCTGTAGTGAGGGTACGGTGTCTGTCGTTGTTGAGGCATTCTCTATTTCAGACTACAAGGAATTTAAAAATATGTTAATTTTAGGAGATATAATTTCTAGAGTTTTTAGCATTTTTTTAAATGGATAAGATCTGTGATTTTGAGCCAGTCCAGTATGTCTATGTGCATTTTGGATGCATGTAAAAGTAGGTCCCATAGTGTCATTCCAAATCCATTCTAATTCATAAATGTAGACTTTATTTGAGATCAATCTGCAATTTCATCATTTAAGTTCAGTAAGGCCAGGATTGGACATTCTTCCATTGCTGGGTATTAGAATAAAAACTCGCTGTATGCAGCACGTGGCCCCAGTAAAATCAGTTTTTCAATCCTAATTCTGTGAGTCGCTAGGCGATGTGACTCACCCAGTCTCACCCAACAGTATCTTGAGTTCCAGTCCAACGCTTTGCTCACCAAGATACTGAACAAAAGTACAGCTATTCTGAAATCTTTTGTTCCCTTTCCTAAGAGTCTCTCCTAAGCACATAATATAAGCACGATCATACTTCTCACTGATACAAGAAGAACTGTGACTATAAGTGAGTACATATATAGTTCTGTGACGTGGAGTTGCATGCTTGGGTTCTCTTATTTAGTCTTGCATTAGCCATGGTGTTTTGTCCCTTTGAATTCATCAGTCCTGAACAGGTGCTTAGGAATTCACTTATGTACATAGCAAACTCAGAGGCTCCTTTACTTTTAATAGTGCAGGATGAATGTCTTGGAGGTGAAAAAGAATATGGTAATGTGATCTGTAAGTGGAACAATTCCATAAAAATTTTGTTAAAGTCCAAAGTTAGATCCATTGACTACACATTTAGTTCCTTTTAATAGGCCATACTGCTTGCATTTGAAATGAAATTTTCTTTTGATTTATAGTAAAAGTTGTTTTATACACTTGCTCTATAAAAAAGGAAATCTCTGCATGTAAAGGAAGAAATTATTTTATGAATACTTTATATCACCTGGCACTGAAGTATCTGAAAATGTGACGCATTCTGTACATAATTTTGCAGCTAAATTCTGGAATGTATTGTTCAGACTTACCCAGATATTTGTGTATTTTCCTTTTTTTTTTTTTTGTTGTTGTTGTTGTTTGTTGTTTTTTGTTTTGTTGTTTTTTTTTTCTTTTCAGGATACGGTGAATAGGGAGTGATATAAAAGGAAAATAGTAAACCAAAAAGCTAGTAAGTAAATATAGGTAACAAAATGAAGTGAAATAATGGTCTCCTTAGAGGTTTGCTTCCTGTAAAGTGGTACAACTCAAGGAAAGAGGAGAGGGTTTTCATAAGCCGAATACATTCAATATTTTATATGCTCTGTGCATTCACAGCATCACTTGTAATGACTGTGTAGGGCAAAGCCCTCAGAGTATCCTTAAACCCCACTGAGACTTAAATAAGTCCAAGAGTGCTTTCTGAATTAAGGGTAGTCCAGGAGTGGTTTTTGTGAAAATACATTTACTATTTATATCCCACCTCTAAATTTAAATCCTTCACAGGTGCCATTTTAGAAAAAAACGAAACCAAGACTTTAACTCTATCCATTGCAGCCATTTGTGAACAAATGGCAAGAGATGGTAAAGAAGAGCTAAGCCAAGTGTTCCTTGAGTGCAGAGAACCCATTGTGATGCTTCGGCTCCACTTTCCCATTGCTTTTCTCCCCAAGAGGTTTCAATGCTTATACAGTGCCTCACAAGATTGCACTAAGATAACTCAGGCCATAGATCTCCTATTTGCATATAAATATCGGAAAGGCAACTGAGATGTGTAATGTCCATAACTCAAGGATACATACAGAAGAAGACTCAGGCTGTTCCTGCCTGCTTCCATTCAAAAAACGTCAATCGCTGACTTTGCGTTTACAAACCTTGCTTAGATCAAATAGGAAACATGGAAACACTTAGGTAAGCTTACTAGCCTGAAAAATAACCTGGGTTGGGGTTTTTTGTTGTTGGTGGTGGGTTTTTTTCCTTTTTCAAGGAGATGGAGGAAAGAACTTCTGCTGGGATGGGATTTCCTTTTGTTGTTTTCTCCAGTGTTTTTAGCATCTGAGCAAGTCTTGATTGGTAGGACGATCTCGTGGGGTGCTGTTTAACTTTTATGGATGAAATTCTAGTTAGGATAGGGTCAAATGCTGTTGGCATATCAGGACAGTTACCTTGGAGGAGTTCTGAGAAGTCCATGGTTGGACAAGTTTTGTGACTTGTTCAGCCTTTCACTGCTTCTTTGCTGCATGATCTAACTGTCTGAAACCCAGCTCCTTCACTAGAGATCAATTGCAGAGTTTGTCTCTGGACAGTGCTGCGAGTGTTTTCTAAATTTCCACAAACATTGTAGTCATGGGGAATTGAGGAAATGTCAGCCCTACTGACAAAAGCTTTTTACAGTTTGAGTTGGTAATCATTGATGTTCCTTTATGAGGAAAAAAACTATATGTCAGTCCCTGACTGGTGTCCCACAGTGACATTTCCCATATGTTACTCTGCAGCACGAGTAGTCATGAGAATCGTTTTCTCTTGTCCATCCCCATTAGTCTGTGTCCCCTCCGAGCCATCCTGGGACACTCTCACTGAGGTAGTTCCCAAGTTCATGCTGACAGGTCACCACAGACATAATGATGATTCATAAAATCATGTTCCATCTAAAATACCAGAGGGGTGGAATTTTATTCTAAGTACAGGTCTTAAATAAGCTATTTTAAATTCTGCCATAAACTAGCAAGTCTGGAGAATTAGCCTTTTATGCTTTTACGTTCTCTTTTCTGAAGCTGCTTAACTCTATCTGGACTTCATTGCCTTGTTTAGTGACAGCAATTAAGTTGTTGTCTCTTTTAAGATGATGATGTGTTTGGCAAATTTCATCTAATGTGGCTGGCCAAGTCTTGTAATAAAATGTAATTTGGTTTTCTGGTCTAATTTACAATTGGAGAAACAGGTCTTCTAAGGTAATAGCTATTTTCTGTTGCTGCTGCTGCTGTTACTACTGCTGAATTGTTTTCCTCAGCACTGCTTGCCCAAAGGTATCTGTGGATCTTAAATTCAACCAAATACAGCTAAATACTCCCATCAATATCTGTTGTGGTTTGGGATTTTTCCAAGGAATTTTTCTTCCTCTTGCCAATATCTTGTAGGCTTGGAGTGTGAAGTAAGCTGGCAGGACTGCAACTTCCAGGGAGATGCAGTTAGTGAGATTCAGGATGGGTGAGAGAGGAAGGAAAGAAAGAATGAAAAGGGCCTCTTTCATGATTTAAGAAGCATGGTTCCCAAAGGGTGCTGTTAATAGCTGCTCCATGAGTGACAGCTCTCCTTGTCCTCCTCTTCTCCATGTAGCAAATTCGTGACTGACTTTTCATCAGAATGGCAGCAAGCACTTTCAGTCAAATAAAAGATAGTCTCCTCTTTCACATTTGGACTGCGGCATTAGAGACAGACCTTCACGTCCCCCCACCTGAGCCCTCAGCTGTCTTCCTGCCACTGTGCAAGTCAATACAAATTCTACCTCAGATTTCAACCATTAAAACAGAGATAATCCCTCATTCAGGGAAGAATTTCAGCTGAGGTTTGTTGGCTTAAGGATACCAGGATACAAACAATTAGCTGGCAGGAAGACCCTCCGCATCATGCCCCTCGGGGGAAGGGATGTCCTGTCAGTGTTGCAGTAGCAGAGGCATGGTCGTGAGGACTTGAAAGACAGAGATGAAAATAACACATTTTTGTCATTTGTATTTCTGCCTGGTTTTGAAGTAAAACTTCTCACAGGGAGTGTGAAGTCCAGAATCATGCCTTCTAGACAACAAAATATATAATTCCTTCATTATTTATTATGCTTTCTTGAGTAATAACGGCACAAACTTTAGAACCTCTGAATGTGCGTCTTCCAGTGACTGTTCTTTGAAGTGATCACTGTCGTGTTGCTTCAGTGTGCTATATTTGAATGTTAGGGCCAGCTATCACAAAGTAATTTCCCTTAAAAATAATTAAAAAATAGAAATGAAATTAAAATGAAAGCTACAGGCTTTCCCTTTCAAGCATCAATATTTTGCTTCTTCTAATATCATTAATTAAAGTGTTCCAAAAGTGCAGCAGGAGTTTCAGAATATTACGAAATCTTACTTTTAGTTGAGCTGCAATGTTAGAGTAAATTAAGGAACAGGTACAAGGTTTTATTCAACATTTCTTGATTTGCTTATCTCTGTGATTATTCTTCAATATATAACATAAAAGTGTGTCATTCCTATTTAATTTTTACAGTCAAATAATGTTTAACTCTTACAGTCTTCACAGTAACTGGGAGAGAAAACCTGTCTTTTGCTGAAGTATTCCCTGTCAAAAGACTTCTGAGTTTACTGAGACTGTTCATTATTCCTGCTTTCATTTAGCTGTTTGTGACTCACATCATCATGCAGCCTCGTGTCCTTCAGGTGGTGAAAACCAAAGTAAATTTTTATCAAACGAACACCACACGACCAAAGAAAAATTCCAGCCTTTGGACGTAATCTTCACACCAAAGCTGTTGGCAAACGCAGTATGAAGATGCTATCCTCAGCTCAAGCTTTTTGGCACTTTGTGGATAGGAACACTCATTTGTAAATTATTATTGTGTTTGTGGTACCTGTCTCTTGTGGAGTAGCAGGGCATGCATTGCTTATGTTGGGGAATGTTCAAGAAGCATTTGGACTATGCCCTTAATAATTTGGTTTAACTTTCAGGCAGCCATGGAGTGGTCAGGCAGTTGGACTAGGCAATCGTAGGTCCCTTCCAAATGAAATAATTCTATTCTATTCTATTCTATTCTATTCTGTTCGCCATCTCAGGCAGGCTGGTTACATCTCTTTGCCCAAAGGGAAGAACAATGAAAATAAAATAATACATAACTTTTATGGCCATCTGCTACCTCAGTATAAGGCTGAGTGTGGCTCAGGCATGTTCTTTTACCCACCTCGGTAGACAAGACACAAAACATCTAGGAAGATCAAGGTCTCATTAGTATTGTAGAGGTCAAGATGCGCAGGGAGGAAGAGACATGCAATTCCTCTGAATAGATCTGCCCAGCAGGCAGAAATACAACGTTGCACAAGCCGTGTCTGGCCAAAGGTGGGCAATATGGTCATCAGCTCCGGTTTTATCTGTCAGTGTGCTTGGAGCCCAGGACTCAGGAGAAGGTTGCAAATGGGTTGACTCAGGCCTCTCTGTATGTGTGAGCAGGACAGTCCAACAGCAGCTAAATCCTCTCAAAGCACGAGGGCATCTTCCCCTCTGGTCTCAGTGGGTTGAGTCTCCCACTTCCATAACAGGGTGATGTACGCATTTTGTGGTGAGCAACACAGGACAGTTGGCAGATCTTCACAGCTGGCAGGAATGGTGGCAGACAGCACAGTTAAGGCCCAGTAGAGATCAGTAAACTCATAAATAAGGCTTGAACCAACATTTCTTGCTCTGCAGAGATTCTTCAGCGATACTGCTGTGGTGTGTTTTGCAGTGTGTCCTACGTTCTTGCTAATTCTGTCTTCTTTATGAGGGTCTTTATGTGAGCAAAACACCTACTGAGGAAATCAATCAGCATGTCATGGTTTGGTTCTTGGTTTATTTCAGGCAGTTAAACGTAGGCACGTGAGACTTTTTTTCAGATTTCTAGTTCCATTAAGGTGCAGTGAACCTTGCCTGAGGATGCTTTATGCAGATCACCTGAATATTTTATAGCTGCTATTTGCATATTTTATATAAAGAACCGTGAATCTCAACGTAGCATTCTTCTAGCTTTGTCAAACGAGCATAAAGATAATAAAAGGGAGACATCAGCTTCCTTGCAAGAACTAGTGAGTTTCCCCACGTGCAAACACACAGACACGTACAGAAAAATCAAAGGTTTTGATTAGTACATTTCATTTATAATGGAATATTTCTATGGTAATAGATACTCAGATTGTATTCCTGTTATATGAAGGATAGACAAATTTTTTAATATAATTTTAATATAATTTGGTACTTATGTGATTCAAAGACTATATGAATTATATTTAGGAAAACTGCAAGGGGAAATTAATTATTTTCAGAATATCAAAATAATCAAATTTGGAACAATGTTTCAAAAAGTTTTATGGTTTTTATATTTTAAATTTCATTATTAATTTATTTAAATGCACTACTAATGTTAAAATTGTAACTATTTTTTTCAACTTTTGATGCATCCCTGTATTCTCTCCCCACACTTTTGTCTCTCAGCATTTAGTCTTCTTGAGGAATATTTAAAGTCTTATTTCAAACGAAGCCCAATTTTAAATCTTTGAAATCTGCTGTAAAATGTCATTTTGATCCTCTGCAGAGCCTTAGTCTGTTGTTAAGTAATGACCTCAAACTAAAATACTTTGTGATGTTTCAGTGTGCATATTTTATTCTATTTTTTTGGCAGCACATTGTGTAATACTCCCTAATTTATGAGAGCTGATTAGCACTTACATTACCTATTGGTAATTGGACCTATTGGTAATTGGACTATTGGTGTGATCACAAAGTTTTAATGTAATTTGAGTTATGACTTATTGACATCAACCACGTTAAGTCTAGAAATCTGCAGAGAAGAGGAGGCCCCAGTAATATGCGCAGACTAGCAGCTACAAATACCATGCATCTCAGGCTGGCTTTCTGGGTACCTCAGGCATATCCACCACCTCTGGCATGGTCTTTGCATGTTATTAAATTTTCCCAGGAAATTACTTTCTGCTAAGTAATAGAAAAGATAAAGAGAGTAATGAGGCAGAGACTGAATGCACACTGCTCTAAATTTGCATGTTTCCAAAGCAGTGCAATGCCCAGGGCTCCGTGCCTCTGAGTTGATGCTTTTCTCTACTAAGAGAGCAAAGGAGAGGAGAGAGTAACTGCACAGCAGTCTGTTCACATTAGCTTTATTTTCCTCAGTTTCCTTGGATTGTTTTTCTGCTGGGGAAGAGAGTGGAGATTACCTAGCATAATTTAACTGCTTTACCCTCTCTCTGATCTGAGCGGGGTTAAATGGTTCCTGGAGCTCTGTTTGCAGCAGTATTCCCTGCTTGAAGCTACACCAAGGTGGAACAAGTAGCTGTACTGGGAAATGCAAGAACAAATTATCTAATGAAAATTTAACTTTATGAAGAAGGAGCAAAAGAAATACCAAGAAGAAAGTCCTGTTTTTTGGCAGATTTGACAACATGGTGTCTTAGCTACAGTCTCCAGAAACTGGAATTTGATTGATAAGCACCCTATATTTTTTTCATTTCTGTTCAGCAGGTTCTTGCACCACAGCATAGGGAGCCACATACTCACATCACAAGCTGGTGTGCCATGTTTAATTCACTGGCAACAAATAAATCCAGCAGGTAACAGAACTCTGATCAAAATACAGGAGAGAAGAAGATGTGTGTCTATACACTATTCATATGACATTTATGTACACGTAGGCACTGATGTGATTGCTGGGAAAGGACTGTAGAGCGGTCTGCCAGCATTTACTCACTCAAAACAGGGACACTAGATGCTTCTTGGCATTAATGAAGGACAAAACCCACTGCAAGCCTATGAGCACTGCTTTTACTGACACATTGTCTGAGTATGTCCAAAGGACAGGGTAGATTATGTTTTGATTTACCAATACAGCACATTGTTTTAATTCAGAAAAGCTGCAGGGAGTGTAATTTATTGAGTTTATAATTGCTGGGTTTCTCTTCTTCCATACAAAGGAAATCAGCAAAGCAGAAAGTATTACTCCAAATTTAATTAGATATTTCTACACCCTCTAGCTTTCAAGTTATTGTTTTTCCCCAATAACTTTCTCAGCCTCTGTGGCTCTCCTTTTGAAATAGATGTAGTATGTAAGAAGTAGTACAGCACCCCTTTAAAGCAATATTCATCTAAACTAGTAATACTTGCTATTAGTAGTTTATAATCTTAGTTCTATGTGAAAAAACTTTGGTTTTGTTTTTCAAATTTGGGCATTTTGTTTAGAATGAAAATTATATAAATTGAACACAACTTTATATAAGTAAAACAGAATTTCTTTGTCATAAGCTATTTCTGCAAGCAAAAATATATTCATGCTTATGGCAGTGGAAGATGATGCAATAATTCACCTCATTATCCATAAAGCTACTCATTTTGAATCTAAATTTGGTCAAGCCAGAACAAACACACGTTAACAGGTTGCTGGAAAATGGTTGATTTGAGAAAATTTGTGAGCAGTATAATCTGTTTTACATTTTCTAACACACAGGCTTAAATAAAAAAAAAAAAAAAGAAACCAACTGACTCTTACCTTTCTCTAGAAAGAAATACCATAAAAGATGGTTTTAAAATTTACTAAAGGGATCCCAGCTGTGTGTTTTATTTCCTTTGGACAGTTCTAATGGAATTTCAGAAGATGGGCATATTTTCCCAGGTCTGACCTAAGGCAAAAAAGTCTAACCGAAATGAAATCTGCTTTTTCCAACTCAGCTGTGTTACTCTTTCAGAGTACTTTTTGTATCAAAATCTTCCACACCTGCAGCAAAGAAGAAACAACAGTTGATTCCCACCTTTTAAGACAAAAGTTTACGATTATTAATTGAAGGCAAATTTAGTCTATTTTACTCTTAAAGTAATAATTGCAAATTTAGTCTATTTTACTCTTAAAGTAATAATTGCACCAAAGGCCAGCTATTGGAACTGTTTGTAACAATATCACATTTGGTGTTTTGTCTTAATATATTTTGTCTAATTGCAAAGAAATTTCATAATTGTTTAGGAATCAATTTAGTGATCATTTCAGACTCGTGACCCATTGCATTTTGTAATTAAGGTGGTTCCGTGTTTTCAGTTTAAGAGCCTATTTTTGAGACTGCCTTCAGTGATTGGAGAGGATGCATTATATCCAGTTGCTGAGTAAATGTCACTGGTCTATTAAAAAAATTAAAACAGTCTCAGAGCAATTTCTTCTATATAATCTTTAATTACAGGTCAGCATCACACAGAATGATTGGGGTTGGAAGGGACCTCTGGAGATCATCTAGTCTAACCCCTCTGCTAAGGGAGATTACACAGGAATGCATCCAGGTGGGTTTTGAATATCTCCAGAGAAGGAGACTCCAAAACCTCCCTGGGCAGCCTGTTGCAATGTTCTGTTACCCTCACAGTAAAGAAGAATTTCCTCATGTTAAGGAGGAACTTCCTGTGTTCCAGTGCACCCATTACCCCTTGTCCTTTTGCTGGGCACCGTTGAGAAGAATCATAGAATGGTTTGGGTTGGAAGTGACCTTAAAGACAATCTAATTCCAACCCCCATCCTCTTACATTCGCCCCTTAGATACTTAAAAGCACAGATGAGGTCCCCTCTCGGTCTTCTCTTTTCCAGACTTAGCAGACCAAGCTCATTCAGCCTGTTCTTATAAGAGACGTGTTTCAGTCCCCTAATCATCTTTGTGGCCCTCCTCTGGACTCTCTCCAGTATTTCCTTGAATTTCTTGAGCTGGGGAGCCCAGAACTGGACACAGTAGTCCAGATGCAGCCTCACTAGGGCAGAGCAGAGGTAGAGGATAACCTCCCTGGGCATGCTTGCTAAACTCTTCGTGATTCACCCCAGGATACAGCTGACATTCTTGGCCACAAGGGCAGATTGCTGTCTGATGATTAACTTCTTGTCTACCAGGACTCCCAGGTCTTTCTCCACAGAGCTGTTTCCCAGCCCATCAATGCCTCGGCTGTGTTGGTGCAGAGGTTACTCCCCACAAGGTTCAGAACCGCACACTTGCCCTTGTTGAACTTCATTAGACCTGCCTCTGCCCTGCTTTCCAGCCTGTCCAGGTCTTGCTTGATGGCAGCACAACCTTACAGTGTAGGCTCTAACATGGATGAGAAGTTATGAATTTTGATATGATCCAGAGAGAGGGAAGAAATCCTTTAACTAATTAGAAGACTTCAGTCATTCTGCAGAATTCTAGATTTTAAAATATTTTCCTCACATATTTACATCATTTAGCTGGAGAAAGGTCATACTTACCAGAAAACACACCTATAATTACAAAAATGCTGTAGCAAAAGACAGGTGATTTTGTTGGCGTAGATTATGTCACTTAGGGAAGTACTGGTATTATTTTGGATCAAAATGAAGTCCTCTGAAATGTAAGGCTTATCCCATATTCCAGTCTTCAGTTACATATAACTACTTAGGGTGCAGTCCTCTAAGGGAAGCTGGTGATGGTTCCAGTACTCTCCTCTTAAACTATTTTCTTCTTCATTCCAAATAGTGAAGGTTTTCTTTCTTCTCCAGTCTGCAGTGGTTTGTACTCTTTTTCTGCTTTCTGCAGCTGTTCTTTTCTGGGTACTGGCTTCTGAACTTCCCATGCCATTGTAGTGGATCACCTGCTTTCCTTTCTGCAGTTCTCTTGGATTGCTCCCTGACCCATAGCAGATCTTAATTAGGGACAGCTTCACACATGAGCTGTTTTTCTCAGTTTGGATTTAAATCCATTACAAAATATGTTGTAGTATAAAATAGCTATTAGGCAGAAAAATCAAGAATATTATTTCCTCCTCATTTATTACAGGTAGATGCTTCTTAAAACAAAGTGGCTGTCTTTGTGGAGGAGCTTTTTATGCTTAAAAGAAAACATAAAATAGCAGTACCTTAAGTAATAAACAAGCATTTTCAAAGCTTACTGTCAACATGCACATTTCATCTGGTTGACCATGATCCTTTTTTTGGAACCGCAAGGAAGAAACTCTGAGATATTAGAGATATTGAGATTCTGTTACATGGCAGCCAAACTTTGTTTACATGCTGCAAGGGTAGTTGTTGTTTCTAAACTGTTTTCTCTTAGTGTGGTTTTCTATGTGGCCTTAGTGTCTCTTTAAGGCTGTTGTGTGGGAATGAAATGTTTAGTGCTAAAGGATCAGATCCAAAAATAGAAAAGAAATAGTTCTGAACATAAGCAACCATCTGAAGTTCAAAGCCTAATGATGAATATCATTATTAAAAATAGGAAATGGTGGTAGAAATGCTACTCAAGTGTATTCGTTTCTAGTAGCCGCTTATTTGTTCTGTCTCCAGGAAGATAAGTGTCCTGTAGAAACTTTGTGGAATGATGTGAAGTTGAAGGTAGTAAATTAAAAATTCCCACCAGTAGGTTTTAAAGGCTATAGTGCGCAGTCAATTACAACAGAGTCTGGATAGACCTTTCTTCTGGCTGGTGTCATGACCAAATCATTTACAAATATAAAAGCAAAATCTGCAGAAGCTGACATCTGAAATTTTCTCTTTCAAAGCTATACCAGCTGAACACCCTAATAAACATATGATTTTAATACAAGTAATTATTTACAGGAACTATCGTGGCTTGAAGATGACTCTTCCTAAATAATATGTAAGAATGCTGCTGATGACGTTTTGGCCCATGTGCCCTTTTTCTGGAGGGGTGGTATGAGGCATATATTGATGTTTCAGTTTACAGGGTGAAGGGTCATGGAATGTTTTGAGTCTTGATTTAGGCCCTGGAATGAGCCCTATGGCTGCTTGGGAAGAATATTCTCAGCTGAGAAGCAAAACATTCCACAGTTCTTAACCAACTCAAATGTCAACATCTGACCTTCACAAAGTGGCATGAATGAAAGATTTAAAATCCAAGAATTGTACCTTTTTGGATTTGAGTTCTCCAGTGTGCCTGGTGTTGTCATATGATGATTCTGTAATTTTAAATTACATGTTGAACTGGAACCATTGTGTTCATCTAACAAGAAAGGGAAAAATAAGTTTTCCAAACGGTCATAATTCCTTTTATATATGTAAATGTCTTTTAATTTTCATCTATTAAAAAAAAAATTATATTGATGAAAATTAAAAATAAGTTTCCTTAAAGATGCTAAATTACAGTATCTTTCTCTCTTTCAAGCTTCAGAGTAACTACTTCAGAATATGAATTAAACTAAGATATATTTTAATCATTTAAGTTACAAATAACATATCAAGTGTTAAAGTTAGGCATCTCACTTTTTTACAAATGAAACTGTTGAAGTTGTTATAAAGGTTAATCTTAACTCCACTATGCAAAACTAATCTCTAACTATCTATCCAAACCACATTTTAATTTATTATTATGCCTTCTCCAGTTGCCTTTTATAACTCTTCTCTTTGTTCCACGTGGAAAGAATTTGTGGGCTAAATCCATTTTTTGGATGACATGCTGAGAGTCTCCTTACTTCATTTTGGTGTGTCTAAATCTAAGCAAACCAACATCAGCCTCCTTTGTAGTCCCCAAGATCTCCAGCAGGAATTAATCTGATCGTAAAGGAAGTATCTGAGATATGTATGAGGAATCTCCCTCTCTGGTGGCCTGTTACACTACACTAACTGTACAGGAGGACTCCCCTTGGTTGATCAACTAAATTTAACTATCCCTACAGTAGACAACTAAACTTAGACAACTAAACTTAGGTGGGAGGAATTCCTCCACAACAGTTTGCATGCCAGTTAGAAACGATGATTTCACTGTTGTGGGCAAAGACAGAACTGGCTGTTTGTCTTGGTGAGAGCGAAGGCGTAGTACCAGGACATCAGGAGGCTTTCACAAATGCCCGTTCTTTGCCTGTTTTGAGAAACTATTGGAGTGAAGCATTAGTCACTCCGGTATGTTCCTCATACATTTCACTTTAAAACTGATTGATAGCTATTTCATTGTCATTTTGTCATGATTAGATGATTTTCTTTGCCTGCATCCTCTGTCTTAGGGTGAAATAGTTTGTCACGCTCTTAAATTGTGCAGCCCAGCTACACTTGCAGTGCGAGTTAATAGCCACTGATAAGGAAAATTATAGAAACATCTCTCCTTTTTTCCAAATATGTTACTGGCATAGTATGTGATACTGGCCATTTACAGCTCCGTTTCCTTTTTCATACCTCATTTATTACATTCCAAAGTAACTTTTGCAATAACTATGACTATGGCTTTGCATTTCAGGTATTACCTTCCAGGTATTCCAGTAAGACATATTATATATTTATATAAGTAATGAGATATTTTTTTTATTTGTTGACTAGGCCTCTATGGACCATGTAGGTGAGATCATTTAGTTTAGCTATTTTTTCTTGATTTGCAAGCTCAGGGTCAGGAGTTAGAAATATGCAGCAGTCGGCTAACAAAAGCTTAGAATTTTGCACTTGGCAACTGATCTGCTGGAGATGAAGAGTGATGGTCTTACAGAAGTGGTAATTATTCGTAGTGCATTAACTTAATGCAAGATGGCAGCCTTTCACCTTTAGCAGTGTATTGAAAGTTTGATGGAATAGTCCTTGGAGTTTCATTATTCTGCAGAATATCCAAGTATTAAAAAAATCATAACTGGACCCACTTTAGAGGTTGTTTAAGCAGCAGGAAACACCTCACATCCCGTTTACGTGACAGCCTACCAGACTGCCTGGCATCTCTGTCTCCATCCTCCAACTGCATTTTGCAAACTATGCAAGTAGAAGGTTCAAGTCATATGAATATGTTTTCAGAGAAAACATTGATTCTGATGATGTATTTGATCCGTATGATCCCTGTAATTTAGAATACTGCCAAGCCTAGTGAAGCAAAAGAAGAAAGCTCTCTCATGTGATGAGCTTTTTTTAGATTTCTTTTAGTAATAAATCAGAAATAGTACCACAATACAATGTAGCTCCATTTAGGTATTTGTAGGTGGTGTGTGGTGAACGTCATCTTAAGAAAAAGAATATACATCTCTATTCAGACTCAACACAGCAGTAACAGTTAAGCAGATTTGCTTCTAAAAAGGTCACATGTTAATTAATTCAGCAAATCTTATGGTTTTCTAGATGATACAGTTTGTTCAGACCTGCAGATGTACATAAGCAACTGGAAATCCCTCAGTTATTTTTCCTACGAGACTTTTCCTGAAATATCTTTAAGCATAAGATAGTTTTGCTTTGTCTTACCATTTGAAACAACATTTCACTACCAAGGCTGATTCGCAGGATTTCTGAAGAACAGTTAAAAATCCAATGAGTCTTTCATAATATTCTGACCATGTTGGTCTATTTTGTATCTGACTGTTTTATGAAATTAAAAAAGACAGCTGCAGAGATTTCTTTTCAATCAAGAAAAAAAAAAAAGTAGAGGTGCTAAAGACAAATCACTCTTGACTTGTTGTGGAGGTCAGCAGAAATCATGGATAGACTTTAACAACTATAATTTTAAAGTCTGTGGAGCCATCTAAAATAGAATGACTTTTCCTTGCTTAATGATTATATTCTGCTTACTTAAGCTGTACTGTAGAATGCATAGAAAGAATGCATTCAGATTCTTTTAAATACATATTCATAATCAAGATTACACAATGGCAAAGCAACATTTTACTATGCCCAGTTTTAACCAAAGTGTTCATAGGGTTAAAATTACTTTATCATTTTCAGTTAATTTTTTCTATTTGTAGACCATGACATAAATTTGAACATATTCTGATTACAGTCCTGCTGTAATTCTAATATCATGCTTTGTAGAGGGTATGTCTTGGAATCCTTTTCTCCCTGATTGTTTGTATTTTATCTCCTGGCCCTTTAGTACTTGCCAGTCCTGAATACAGAACTGAACACTGACTCTTCCAGCCAAGTGCTATAAGCCCTAGTCTTTGACCTTCTCCCTAGTCTAGACAATTTTGGATCTCTTTTTCAGTGGAAAAATTCAAGAGGAATACTCAAAAATGTGCTACTTAAGAACAACATTGTGATTAGGTGGTAAGGGTATAAAGCACCTCAGGATGCTTCTTTCAAGATTTTTCGGAGTGCTCTGAACACTGAATCATTTTGTGAAAAGAAGAATCATGTGTCTTTCTGATTTGAAAGCAATGATCCCATATCATTTTCCTGAAAAATAGATTATAGTGTCTTAATTTTGAGAGAAAAACTGGGAGTCCTACCTGAAGAGGAGTAACTTCCTTTAAATCTGTGGATAGGTGGCAGTGACTATGTTTCTAAAAAACAGGAGCTAGAATGATTTGAGTTGGAAGGGACCCTTTAAGTTCATATGGTCCAACCCTCCTGCAGTGAGCCGGGACATCATACACTATGTCAGGTTGCTCAGAGCTCTGTCCATCTCAGCCTTGAATCTTTCAAGGCATGACATCTACTGATTGGATACCATAGTTAAGCTCTTTCTAGGAAGGTGATGGCCACCAGTTGAACACACCTTTTGAACTAGCAGGGTGATCATGCCCTTCCTGCATGCCCTTCTGTGCACGTACACGCGTTGAATATTGCTATTTGAAGTGCTGTCACTCGAGACCCTATCCTGAACGATTTAAGTGTTTCAATGCATCAAAGATCATGCTGTCATAAGTGACTGAACCCTTCTCTTTGTGAAGCCAAGTGCTTCTTAAAAAAACCCAACCCCATATACCAGCCGCCAGAATCCATGAAAATATAATTGCAATTCTCTGAAGTACTGGTGAGCTAGAAGGGACTTTCATAGGTATTTAATGATTAGAGAAATTGATTTCAGTGCTATAGTTTCAACTCTCAAAAATATAGGCTTAGCTATTGTAGCTGTATCCGCCTTAGTCTGGTATCATATCAGCAGAGTCCCTCTAAGTGAATGTCCTGATTTTCCTCCTTCTGCTGTGCTTTGTTTGGCACCAGAGAGTAGCCTGGAGCCTATGGGCTAGATTCCTCCACAGGACGCAAAGCTAGAGCATGCACTCCAGGAGCGTGCCTTCAACACCCCAGCTGCTAATACTCAGCTTACAGGCCGAGGATAGAGATCATCTTCAATACTCTTCAGGAGTAAATCTCTTGAAATACAGGGCTCAGCAATTTTTGTGTCACTCTAGAGGTCTGCTCCTATTGCACTGTGTTATTTGGTGAGGCAGATGCAGCCATAGATTGTCTGTTCCTCTAGGCATCAAAGCAAGAAAAAATAGTGCTCAAGTAGTCTCAACAAGCAAACTGGTGCCTTCCTTATGCCTTGGTTCTGTCACATGCAGATCTGCAGTAGCAGGTGGTTTTCTGAATATAGCTGAGACAGCAGGGCTCTTGGTATGGCAGGTTAAGGTACACCTGCTCCCGCTTCCTCTTTGGTGGTTGCTCTTCATCAGGCATGGTTAAAAGCAATGTTGCAGTATTTAGCTATTTTAGCAGTCATTCAGCTGCTCTCATCAAATCAGGCTGGACTTGTAGAATAGAAGTAAAGTTGGTCACCAGCCAATTCGATTCTTCACTTCTGCCTTCTCACCTGACACAAACTGTAGTTTTGGAGATAGGCTGCTAACAGTTTTCTCAAGAAGGCTGGCTTGGTTTTGTTTAAAGTTGCTATTTTTGGTTTAGTCAGGTTTGGTTTGGTTTTCTTTTGGAGGAGGAGAAATGTGGATGAAATGAAAAGTTGATGAAAGTGTGAAGGTAAAGGTAAGGATAAAGACTCCTGCTTCTACAGTGGCACATGGTACTGAAATAGTCGTATGCTATCACCCCTGAAAGTGGCAGCAACAATTTGTGAATGCACTAGAAAGCTTTACCCATTGTCCCCTGGCAAAAGGGGGACATATAACCAGTATACTCCAAATCTTTCTAGTCAATAGTTGTCGTAGACAAAAACAACTTGAAGGTATGGCTGTCAATAAGCAGGCTGTAAGTAGAATTTACTTAAGTAGGTCATTTTGAGTATAATTAGAAGTAATGGGGTCAAAGTTGGCGAAGTAAAATTATCAGCTAAATATCTGGAAAGCATTTTGAATGATGAAGTCTGTTGGACTGTGAAACTTCCTCTCCTAGTGTTGAAATGCTTGCATATGTATTCATCATTTATATGCTGTGCTGTTTAGCCTTTCTAATGTGATATGATAATCATTTATCTATGAAAATTATTGGGAAATCATGGTGCTTCTGATTTAATTCTAGCAATATATATCTCTTGTGGGGCAAATAGTGAGCCAAATATCATAGATCAGAGATAAACAGATGGCAGCCCAGAAGGACTCTGACGTCTGATTAAATGTGGTGTAACAGGGTACCAAACTGTGGGTTGATGACACCCTGTTGCCTGCTAGCACTTTGTGTCAAGGAAAAAACTTTAATTACCCCAAAAGTGGAGCAGTGCCTGCAACAGCCTCATACATGCCAAGTGATGCTAATGTATTATCTCTTCATCTTCTCATCAGAGATGGATTTGATAGCAGACTTTCTTGATTTCACTATTGGCAGCAACAAGTGCAGGGCAGATTCTAGATCGTGCAGTGAGGTGCAACTGCACAGGCATCCCCCATCCATCCCAATATGTTGCCAGCATATCCTTGAAGCCTCAGTCTTTGCCATCTGACACCATGGGGAAAAGAGACATGGTCTTTTCCATCCCTCTGACCCAGCCAGGGAGTGGTTTGACAGTAGCAGCCCTAGCTTTGCTGCTGACTACTTGTTCATCGTGTGAAAGCCTCCTTCCCCAGTGGATATCTAAACTCAGTATACTCCTAAATTCTTCCTAATGAGTAACCTGGCCAGAGGATACCTGCTGCAGAGGCAGCCAGTGTCTTGCCTGTCATGACTTTCAGCTGATACTGAATCAGGTGAATTGATTGTCCTTTCCCTACTGATATTTTTTGTCTAGCTACCATTAATTAAAACAGACTGTGGGCAGCCACAGTCAGTTTGTGAACCTGAGTTTGCACTTCTTACCTGAGACACAAGTCTGCTTACCAGCATCACCGGTTCTTGGGCAGAGCCACACTGCTGATGTGTGTGGCAGAACATACCTTGCCTGCCAATACAGAAAGGCATGGTTCTTCCACTGTATTTATGTCATAACTATTAGTCCCCCGTGGACATCTGTGATAGTCTAATGTATCATTTTATGTCCCTGCAAACTAATATTCAGGCAAGTGATTTCTGCTCACCATGTACCTGCAGAGTCTGTATGCAATTGTCTGTAACTCTGCTAGGTGAGAGCATAGCCTAGAAGGTGTTGCAGCTGACTGCTGTGTAGATACCTAAGTGAGCTGGATCACTTTGCAAGTGCCCCTGATTCTACTACATAAGCTGTGATAAAGTTGCCTGAAGACAGGTGTCTAATGATATCTCAGGTGCCATCCTGCTTGCACTCTACCTATGGATAAAGAATGTTATACTCTTTTCGGCCAGTTCCCAGGGATGTTTCAGGCATGTAGGATATCTTAAAGGTCATTATACTCTTTGCTTAGGAAATGTAATCCCATCCCGGCTGTCCACTAACATCAGAGGGAGTTTAGGGTCTTACTTCAATGTCGATGTCTACATTTAGACATTTAACGTAGGTGTCTTAACCCTGAACTGAATTCCACCTACAGTTTTATCCTCCAAAAAGAAGTAGTCTAAGAACATGAGATTGCCTGAAGCAAAATGCCAAGAACTTGCCAGTAAATGATTGTCAAATATGTACAGCACTTTGACACAGCTCTCATCCAAACAGTTGGTTACTTTTCAAGAAAAAAATATGAATATACTTTTAGGGTCCCCTGCCACTTGGTGTGATTCTCAGTTCTGTGTAATTTACCATATTCAAATGGACATCTTCTGTTGCTTGATCCATTGCTTAGTTGTTGTTGTTATTTTGTTAAATTTATTTTCTGGCCCAATCCTGTCAGTGTCTAAGCCGTAGCTAAAAATGGTGAACATTTTTAACTTACTAATCTCTACAATATGCAGGATCAAGATAGCCTTGTTCAGTCAAACTGAATAATTGTTTCTGAGAAGAAGAGGCTTTTATTACCAGCTGTCTCTTCTACCTTGAGGTTGACCTTATGTTTTCAGACAATTAGCTTGATTAAGTTCTTCCTGACATGCCACTGTGCAATGAACAGTGGAAATACTCTGCAAAAAGGATGTCTAAATTATACTACCCTTGAATTATTCCCTCTTGCCTCACTGTCTAAGAACTGGTTGTGATTAGAAACAGTTTGACCTCTGAAAAACAAAGTTACTCGTTTTTATCAGAAGTAGGGTTACTGAGAATGGCTTTAAAACCTCTTCCAGATTTCCTTGCTCAAGCGGAGCTGAGTAAGCACTCAAGCAGAGCGTGTACCCATGGCAGTTACATCTCCCCCCTTGTTACAAGTGGTGAGTGTAGAGGATTGAGTGATGTGTACTTTAGTAACATGCTACCCCAGGCATCTGCTGGCCTTAAATTTTTTGCTGCTGTAAAAAAAATCACTTTGAGTATTTTAATTCTTAATCTTTCCCAAAGGGAAACTTCTTTCCATTCATAAGCCTTCATTTTAAATTGGATGATTTGAAGTTATTTGTCTGCCTGTCTCCTCAGAGTTCTGGTGAAACAGTATCAAATGCTTTTGTGGTGGATGATGTTACGTTAACAGTTCCTGATTATTTGTCAAGGGCTATTGCCTATCTGGGGCTGTAGCTCTCTATGGAAAGAATGTCACTACATAATTTTAGATTTCCTTGAATAGAAACCACTGGTGTTGTCCAGAACATCAGGGCACTAACCCACTTCAGCAGTGTTCAGCATAGCTGGCTGCAGCTGGCACAGGGCTGATGTGGGTCCCTCACAGCCCAGCAGGGACCAATGGAGATCTCTGCTGAGGGCACCAGTTTGATTGTAGGGAGCCATGGCTGGAGGACATGTTGCTGTGATGACATGTGCTAACTGTGCTTTCAGGGAAGATGTAACAATCAGGTCAGAATAATCTCTTCTACATTCAGTTAATGCACCCCCTGCACATGGAATTTCTAAGAGTCATTGCTAGTTTTTCAGCATTTTCTTTGCAGCTTCATTTATGCCTTGCTGTTCTTCCTGTGTATCTGTGCTGGATACTTGCTTTTCTTTCCTCACATCCTGAAATGTCCATTCTTATCAACTACATAGACAATTTTCTATCTTCTCTTTTTATTCTAGCAAGTTTTCGTGGAAACTAAAATGCATCTTGACCTAGGTCTTTTTCTTCTGTATTTCACTTACTTGGAATCTGAAAGCAATTTATTTGGTGTTGATCTCCTACATTCCAAAATCTATGTATAAATGCATTGAGGTGTGTTTTGATTTTATAAAATACAATTTTCTGAGAGCCTGCTCTGGATATAACCTGCTTTTATTTTATTTTATTTTTTTTTTAAATCATGTTAGAAGATGATTAAAGGAATATTTAGATTCAGGATGTTTTGAAACAATGTACTGATTATTCAGACATTTGCTGATCTGCATGGCAATCCAGTAAGTGAGAAGATGAAACATAAAATGCAATAGCTACTAAGTAGTATCCAAATATACATTGTCCTTACAAACTCATTGTTTTTTATAGCCACACCAAACTATTCTTGTTCATATTAGTAATATTTCTTTGTTCCTTACTCACAGGAATAAGTTAATTTCAAAAGTTCAGAATCAAAATAGCATTATTTCAGTTTCTTCCTATTCCCTGATGTCAAGAAGAAAGCTGAATTCCTTCTTAAAGGGAAAATGACAATGCAGATAACCTATCTATTTCTGCTAGAGATAACTTTAATTCTTCATTTAAGATGAATCACAGAGTGAGTCAGGAATCCAGCCAAAGAGCCTAAGATACTGTTGTTTTCTACAAATCCATTATGAATTTGTTGGGGATTTGGAAAAATTATTCTATAAGCAGGTGCTAGAACAAGAAAATATAAGTATGCATTATCTATTAGCAATTATAGGCTGAATATTAGAAATATAAAAAGTATGTTTTGCAATGATAATGTAGTTGATGCATGGAGTCAAGAAACTACATTTTAGAAAGAGTATGAAGATTATTTAGTAGAAGTATATAGCACAGTTACTAATAGCTAGTTTTGCCTTTGGTTTATGTGGATTTTGTTGAGCTTCATATATTCAACTTTCATCTTTAGGAGAAAAAAAATATTTGCAAATAGATACTTCAAAACTAGAAACTTAATTTGAAAGAAATTCATACCTTCATTGTGTAACTGCAATGTTAGCAGGCAAGAAAGTATGGAGAACATAGGATATACCTGATAATTAATTTTAGTAGCTTGCATGTATGTATTTGAAGGTCATCTTTATATAGTTTAAAGTCAGTTTCACATCTTAGAAATGTAATTTCAAGGACAAGTAGTTATAATTTCCCTTAATAGTGGATTGTATGGATACAACCCTTGAACATCTGTGAGTTTCTTTAGTCTTTTAGATCATTTAATGAAATTTCCAGTGATCACTAGTGATTTGGTTTAAACACAGCATCTGAAGGGGGGCATGTGCTGGAACTCATGATGCAGAGTAAGACATAGGCTACTTACCTAGCTGTGCCAGTCAAAAGAAAAAAAAAATAAATAAATGGAGATTTGTCTGAATTCCTTGTGAGTTTCCTTCTCTTTCTCCATTAACGTTAGGATAAACCCAAGATAAACCCATTTGAACTTAGAAACCTTAGCAAACATTCTCAACTTGGGTAGTTTAAATCTGGGTATAGGACCACTGAATTTGGTTAATGTCTACAGTGTGTAGTATGTCTTGGAGTAATGCGTGCACTTCTGGTCACTCAGAACAAGAAATAGTGCAAACATGGAAGGAGACTGAACACTCAGTTCAGTTGCACACTTGCAGGTGCCTGTTACCACTTGAATGCCTGAGGGTACTAGGGGCTTTTCAGGGCACCATCTGGGTAACAGTTTGGGCACCTTGGGCCATTGAAGGCAATGTGAAAGCAATGGACTAAAGCAGTAAAGGATCCACATTTATGCAACCTGGTGAAATGAAGTCTGAAGGAAGGACATTTTTTCTCCAAGTATTCTAGAGGAAGGATAATCCTTTCAAAAGACCTCAACAGCTGAAGCTAATTTAGGATTGAGGAAATTGTTTTGTCACAGAAATGAGGCTCTGTCCACCACCACTCACAGGAGCATCAGAGGGGATGCTGGGTCAAGCAGGGGGATCCCAGATACTTCTGATAGCGAGTTTAATCTGTTCAAGGAAAGACTGGGAGAGCTGCCTGTCATGAAGAGGCTGGGTTTGGTGAACCAGGAAGCCTTTCCCAGCCCTTACTTCTCAGGACCAGGAAGCACTGCTGTTTTTCTCTAGACCTGCCTTATGACAGATCTCATATGAGGTATTTGAACTAATCTCATAACATCTCAGCTTCTTGATAGCTAGAATAATGTTTCAAAGACTTCTTGTTACCAAGTTTCATTTCACTGTGATTTTAATAGCACTCTCTGTTCTGTTCAGCCTTTATTAGATTGTCTTGCCAACCAAGTATTGCCAAGTTGAGAACTGATTGCAGTTCTGAGTTAAGCTGGTTTGTGTTTAGATGGATTTGTCCTCTCTGGCTCTAGGTGCAGGAAGCATACCATAGATGCTTCAGAATGAAGTTGCTTACTGCCTAGTTCCAAACACAAATCTGAATGATTGCTTTTTAAACTAAATGAATGAAAATCTGATGTGGAAGAGTGCAGAATTAATCCTCTGCTAGTCAGAAATCCTGGCAAGATGCATTTTCCTCAGTGAAAGTTTTCTATATCAATTATTTCCTATTTCCATCTCTGTCAGATATGATTTTTTCTGTGGATAAAATACTGGAGTAATTATATGTTTGAGAGAGGAATCATTATTTAGGAGAATACTTTAGAAAGCAGCTGATAAAAGAATGTTGAGCTAGATTTGTTGTTAAGACTTCAGGTGTTCTGCTTTTAAAGTTTTTGTGTTGTAATAGGGTGACGTATGCTCTTCAGACCTTTTCCCAGTCAAGGAAAAAAATACAAACTTACTGAAGGGTGCTCACAGTATTTCAGCTATAACAAAGCTCACATAATTACTGCTCTGTCTGGGATCTATAGAGGACTGTAAGATACATGTTTTTGTAAGTAAGAGAATCTACATGACAGCTTTCTGTTTTCATCAATTTCTAGCAATAAGAATTCTTTTATTGTTACTTTTTTATATTTTTAGCTCCTGTTCCCATTTAGCAGGAGACTTTAGATCCTGGATTATGATTTGGGTCTATGTGTAAATCAAAATTTGGCAATGCAGCCAAATATCTGGAAAGAAATGTTCCACTGGATTTAAGCAGTCTTACATAATACTTCATTAAGTTGTTCATTAAGGTATATTCTGTGTTATACATTTAAAGGTCCTGAGTGACATGAAGCTGTCATTTCATGACTTCTGGTAAACAGGAGTTGTCATACTTCTGGTTTTCTATTCTATCCTTTGAAATCTTTGTTGCTACAAGGGCAGGAAGGCGTTAGTCATCACATAAGAATAGGATTTACTGTGAAAAAAAGTACTTATTTTTGTCAGGTCCAGATACTAATTAAATTTTGGTGTTAAGTTAGTTAAATAACCAAATAATACATTTGATTGATCTCAGTCAAATTCTTTTGTTAGGGTTTATAGCCAATGGGCATCTACATCTGTAGAACTACATTTTATATTATCTGACTAATTAGATTGTGGAACATTTTGGAACATTTTGTACTGTCAAGTGTAATTGGTGTGCTTTGATATCATGTTAATTTTATTTTGATCAATTGTTATAATTCTTTTTACTTCAGTTAATGTGATATTATTGGTAGCTTAGTTTAGGTAATGAGTTTTCCTGATTTTATTTTTTATTAAGTGTTTTAATAAAATATATTAAAATACAGTGACTGACGGGTATCTGAATAAGCAATGTGAGGGCAGAACCATTAAGGATCTCATTGGAAAAAGGCCAATACATTTCAAAGACTGAACAGTTTCCCCTAACTAGTCTTTATTTCTTGCCAGCTTTTTTTTTTTTTTTTTAATTTCAGCTATTTTTCAGGCTTCCCACAAAATACACATAATAATCTGAGGGCAGCAGCCAGTACTAAAATGTTTATGTGAGTGTATATGTTTGTACACAGATCTTTTCGCAGCTGGCTTTATATCAGCCCTAAACACTAGAAAGTGTTTTAACTTCTCCTTGGGGTGGCTTAGCTTGTACATCTGAAAATGGACCCACATTGGAGTGTTTTTATTAGCAAGTCTTTACCAAACATATTTGAGCAGTCAGCCCACAACCTTCCTTTTCTGGCCAAATTGCTTCATGCACTCAGGCATCGTGCATGAAGCATGGGAAGACATTTGGATCTGCATATAAGCACATCCTGAAGTGTAGATTAGTCCACTTGTAGCATAACTCCCACAAATAATGTCCCTGTCCTACATTTCCCAATCTGCTCTGCCTCTGCTCCTCTTTTATCTGACCCTTTCTACTCAGCCATGGTTTGATTTCTCAGCAGATCGTGTGTGCTTGTTTCTTGTCTCGTACTTTCCTCATTTGTAGAAAGACTGCCCACCCTCTTCTAGAGTAGAGGATAGGCCACTTGTCGTGTCTCATGAGAAATGTTGCTGTGCTCTATGAATGCTGCAGGACCACTTACAGAGAGCATAATGAAATGCTGGAAATGTGGAAGGAAGGACTTCTGTGTAACCAGATGACACTGAAGTACTTTCTCTTGAAAATTATTTTGGAGAGCTCTTTGAATTTACCCAGGAGATGAGGAGGTCAGCTCAACTGGATGCTGCAGTCACTCATCAAGATCATTATCTGTGTTATTGCCTTCTCTTTCCTTCCCACTCCAAACTGGCTGCCTGCTGCTTCTAGGCTGGGCTGACATGCTTCATCATTTCAAAAACCAGATTCATGTGGGTCAGTGGAGAGAGTCTGTCTCTCCTTTGCTCTGATAGTAGGCTTGAATGCTTCAGTATTCTCCTCTGAGTGGGAGCAAGTAGATGAGGCTTTAGGGTCATTCCCCCACTTTCCTAAGGATATTTGCATACTGCTACCCATCACGAAGGGATAACCATGCATGTTATTTTTTTCAAGGAGTGCCTCTTTGTAATTTAAATAAAACTGGGAAGGTGAAATAGTTTAGTATGTGCTAGAGAGCTATTATCATCTAATGATACTTCTGCGATCTTGTGGTGCTCATTTTTATTCATGTGGCGAGCTACCTGATATTCTGCCATAAGGTAAGTGAAATTACGCTCTGCTTTATCTATGTTTGAAGTTCTCGGATTCCTCTGATTTTAACAGTTATGCAGATTTGCAGTACTGTGTGCCTGGCCTCAAATCATCCTACCCCTATATGATCTGTTATGAATTTCTAATATCTCTCAAGAATTTTTTGTTCTATAAGCTCCTATAACTGGTCTTCTGATAATTCTTAAGCCTCAGGTTGATACCAGTCCCAACCTTAAGGGTCAGTGTTGCAAGAAGAACCTGTCATTCTCGATTAAGATCTGATGTGATGTCAGCCCTCAAAGATGAAAGTTTACTCCCGTTCGTTGTAGCCTAAACGAACTTGCAAAACATCCTTACACTATACATGAAGCATTATGCTTTAAAATCAAAACATTGCTATGAAATTGCATCCTACCTTAAAACTGATGGAAATCAATCTAAGCAAGCAATTCATGTCACCACGCTAAAGGTTCATCACAGTCAGTGTCAGCATTTGAACTCTTCTGGCACTTGATCTCTTAAGCTGCTCATGCAAGATGCTGGTAGAATATTCATGTCGTGCATCCATTGTGTCCTGGCCCCTGGAAGCTGTTTTTTTCTAGCCCGTGTCCTGCTTTGCTGACTGTGAAGCCAGAACACGTAGAAGCATACAATGACAGTCTGCCTCCCATCATGCACTGACAGCTATAGACTGTGTCGTGTTCTTTCCTTTACTACAGCCTGGATTAAAGGGTACTTTAAACCATAGTGCAAATAAGATTTATGTCTATTCCGAGTTAATCAACAGCCTCATAGGGAACAGAAGAGGTCTGACACATACACGAAAAAACCAAGACTGTACCTGCAACTCTTTTAACAAATTAGGTAAATCAACTATCACTTTCAAAAGAGTTCCCTTCTGAGTTAAGGCACAGTGGCATAAAACACCGCCAGTGTTCAAAGGAATTTCGCAGATCATTTTCTGAAAGTCCATTGAGGATCTCCATTGTTTTTAATTTCACATCTTCTATTGACAAAAAATGGGTTCCTTTGAGCACCAACTTGATTTTTAGGAAGAGGTAGAAATTGCAGAGAGCCAGGTCTGGTGAAAAGGGTGAGCAATCAAGGACAGTGGTGTTGATTTTAGCTAAAACCAGCTTTACTGACAAGGCCTTGTCTGCTGGCACACATTGACATTTTCTGATCAAGGATAAGAAAAGATCTGTATTGGAACACGCGTCCACTCATACTAAGTGAAGTAATCAAGCTGAGCTTTGTCTCACTGTGACAGGTTAGAACATGTTCTATAACCATCTCTTTGTCTCTCCCCTCCCACTCTTTCTTCCCAAGCTGTAGGATTAGTCTCACTTTTTTTGTGCCTATACCAAATTGTGCCTTTCTGTTTTATCTCCTGCATGCATGACTCCACGTTAAAGTCCAAATTGCTACTTTTGCTATTGTTAGCTTTCAAGTCTGAAGCTGATCATAGTTCTAACTATGAAAAATAACTTCCAGGCAAGGACCCATATAATGTATTGACAGCTATAAATATTTTTAAATAAACAGTGCTGGAAGGCACCCTGAGCAGTGGAACTCCATCACCTGCAGCTCAAGTTGTTGGAACAGTCCCTGGAGTGGTGTTAGTTTAAGCCATTTAACATCTTCTTAAGTAATTTCCAGACACAGTTTAGGAGTTAGCATGAACCCCAAATTATTTCCAGTAGACAGTTCTCATTCAGCGCCTATTTTGGGATCGAGTGAATTTACCAGTAGGGGTGCAGCCTGTGGAAGGTGACCTTAGTGCTAGAGGCATGTTTAAGTTACTCCTCCAGACATTTGGTTATACACCAGTATCTGGATTGGTGCTGGCTTCAGAAATCAAAGGTTTTATTTATATTTCTTTTGCTCTTGAACAAGTGAAACCGTCTGTCCTAGTGACTGAAAATGAAGGCATTTCACACTTCTTTTGGACTGGGATTTATCAGAGCTGGAGTCTTGCTTTCAAAAATTCCCTTTGAACATAATTTTTAATGTGTATACAGTAGAATTCAGTGTCAGATTAAAGCTGGTATGTCACAGATCTATTTTAGAAGGAAAATTTCATACTTCCATGATTATAACAAATGTCAGAAACTTTTCTGTGCCATGAAAAGTGCATATAAAATAGTTTCAGAAGATCACAGAGAAACCAGTACATTATTCACTTGTCATAAAGGTTCTGGTTTTGTGAGCAGGATGCTCCCATAGTTACTTCTTATGACATTTCACTTTTTTTCTTTCACACGAATAGTTTGAAAAGCAAACTCGAGCAAAGTCAGAAGTGTACTTTTGATGACATCATAGAAGTTATATGGTATAATAACAGTATGGTAAGTTTAAATTAGTGTTGGAAATGAAGTATCTTTAGAAGGGCAGCATCAAATAGAATTTCAGAATTTGCACATGCGGTTTCTGTGAAGCACATCTGTGTCCTTTCAGCTGCCCAGCTGCTGAAGATATTTTGTCATTGAATGTCTTCCCCTGTTTCTGAAAGGGTTACAATACAAAGCGCTCTGGCCAGCAACAGAAGTGGCTTTTCACAGAGACTTTTGGTGCCTAGTGGTGGGCCATCCTGGTACACCTCCCTCTCTGTTACACTTGGCTACAATAGCATTTTAGAGTGGGGGGACAGCATGCAAACCTGCAAGTCCAGGTCCCCTAGAGAAATAGTGAAGATAAGGTAATATATTTAGAGGCAGCAAATAAGGCAAAAGCAGAGGCTGAATTGAAGGTGAGGAATTCTGAATGCGTATTTTTTGAACTTTATCTTTGATAGGGAAACTTCTGAGTACCTCTGGTTATAATCTGTGTGTATATATACATGATATAGCAGCAGAAGGCAATTTCCAATGATTTATTTTAGCATCAGTAAAGTCAATAATATCAGCTTTTCTTAGGAAGTATAAAATTATCAAATAATGATGAATAGAGTAGAAATTATAAACGTTTGAAGGCAGCTAGAATGCTGCCATTCCCCCCTGAAAAACAACATACGATAAATACAGTGCCCTATTATTTGAAATAGTGGTCTGTAGCAGGAGTAAATGAAACTGCCTGTTAAGAAAGACGTCTTTCCTCATAAGACTGACTTCGCATCAATTTTCTGTCAAAGTATTATGGTTTTTTTCTTCTATATATTTCTCTTATTCAGGTGCTGATAGTATTTCCCTGACATCTGCAAAGGGCAGGAAGCACTATACATACAGAGTGTGTGCGTGTGTGTGCATGCGCACACTTTGGTGGGTGTAGATGCTATAGGCCACTGAGAGCTGACTGTCTTCGTCAATATCTTATCTTCAAGTAGTGTAGTTATTTCTTTGTCTTCCTTTAACATTGGATTTCTGAAAGAGGGAGAGTTGCTGGAAAGTCCAATAGCTAGTCCAATTACTAGGCTCTGCTGAGAAAATATTTAACTATGATCCTGCTCTTTTCAAGCGACTGTTCTGAGCTCTAAATGACTGGCTATTCCAGGTCCCTGGAAATTTACAGATAAATGAAAAATTTTCTGCTGAACATAATGCCGAACTGCTGTAAAACTGGCTCTATTGCTAAGCTTATACACACTTTATAATTGCCAGTGAATATGAATATATAAGCTTTCTGAACCTAAGTATGCTTTCTAAATTGGGTTTGCTCACTTTCAACTAAAATCCAACCCAAATTTAATTTGGCATAGAGTTAATGCAAATACATCTTAGACTTTTTTTAGCACAAAATGTTAATTGCAGCTTTTGCTTCTAAAAAGATTTTTTTGAAAATATAAGGGAAAGGATTCAAAACCTAATTGAGTGAGAGTTCAATTTGGAAGAAATTAGAAGACCTTATAGCAGCCTTTCAGTAGTTAAAGGGGGCCTACAGAAAAGCCAGGGAGGGGCTCTTTATCAGGTAGTGTAGGAATGGGCTAAAGAGTAATGGTTTTAAGCTGAAAGAGGGTAGATTTAGATTAGATGTTAGGAAGAATTTTTTTGCTATAAGGGTGGTGAGGCACTGGAACAGGTTGCCCAGAGACGTGGATTTCCCATCCCTGGAAGTGTTCAAAGCCAGGTTGGATGAGGCTTTGAGCAATCTGATCTAATGGAAGGCATCCCTGTCCATGTCAGCAGGGTTTGAATTAAATGGTCTTTAAGGACTGTTCCAACACAGACCATTCTATGATTCTATTAATAACTGGGAGCCTAAAAGTCCCCTGGCACAACTTGAAACCATTTCCTCTTTTCCTATTGCTTGTTACTTGGGAGAAGAGACCAACATCCTCCTCACTACAGGTAGTTGTAGAGAGTGATAGGGTCTCCCCTCAGCCTTGTTTTCTTCACACTAAAAAGCCCTAGTTCCCTTAGCTGCTCCTTATAAGACTTGTTTCCTAGACCCCTCACTAGCTTTGTTGCTCTTACTGTCAGCTGTAAACATGAGGGCAGGAGTCTGTGGCTGAAACAGAGTCTGGATATTTGTGCCATTTGAAATATCCAGGACATCAGTACAGGGCTTTTATTGGCCCAAGGCTGGCAGGTGCAAAAAGAGGCCTGCTAGGGAGAATTATGCCCTTTTGTAGAAACAGTAGAAGACAGAGTGGGATTCCCTAGTCAGTGTAAAAATATGGTGATAAATGTCAATATTTAAATAAATTAGCTGTGCATTCAGAATTAACTGAGATGAACCTTCCGTAGGAGGCTGGCTGATTGGCCAGTTTGCATATGGCTCATACCATTGGAGCAGCATTAAAGATTCTGCCTTTCTTCCTGTCATTGAAAATGTCGTGACACTAGGGATCAATATAGATAGATAGTATATTTCATGTATTATGAATACTTAACTTATAAGTAAAAAAATTTACAAATATTGAACTATGATGGTTTGTAGATTTAGTATTGTATTTTTGAAAACTTCTTTGTAGTTCTTAAAATTTATTTTAAAATCTGTAGTATATAACATGGTCAGACTAATGGCATGAAAGTAACTGAATAATTTATTTAGAGCATTGGGCAATGATTAATGGGTTAGAATTTAACAAGTCCAAATGCAGGATTCTGCACCTCAGATGGTATAATGCTGGGCACATATACGAATTGGGGGAGGAGTGGCTGGAGAGCAGCCCTGCAGAAAGGGATCTAGAGATGCTGGGTGACAGGAATATATACAAGGAAATGGTGTGCTAAGAGATATGCTTCAACTTACTAATTTGCAACAGCTTGGTTATGTTTTGGTTTCTATGTGTTACTGATGATCTTACAAGTTCAATCAATAAAGACCACTTGTACTTGTTTCACCATTACTTTTTAGTATGAGTTTTACTCAAATATTGTGAGTATTAATTTGGTGCACACAACCCCCAAAATATATTACTGATTTAATCTTTCTTTTCATATTGCAGAGACAAAGTATTAGAATGGCATAAAATATGGCCCAGTTCTACTACAAAAGAAGTGTCAATGCTCCCTACAGAGATCGTATACCTCTTCGTATTGTACGGGCAGAATCTGAACTGTCTCATTCAGAGAAAGCCTATCTGAACGCCGTGGAGAAAGGGGATTATGCCAGTGTAAAGAAAGCTTTGGAGGAAGCAGAAATTTATTTCAAGATCAATATTAATTGCATTGATCCCCTGGGAAGAACCGCACTCCTTATTGCAATTGAAAATGAGAACCTTGAGCTCATTGAGCTGCTTTTAAGTTTTAACGTATATGTGGGAGACGCTCTGTTACATGCCATACGAAAGGAGGTAGTTGGTGCTGTGGAGCTGCTGTTAAACCACAAGAAGCCCAGTGGGGAGAAACAGGTACGTGCAGGATTTCCTCCAGGTTTGTAGTCTGCTCTAATGAAAAGAGGAGAATTGTGCAAAGGGAGTAAACAAAAAGCAAACCAAAACCAACCATCATCCTTGCACACAGGTATTTCAAATCAGAAATTCATTGACTTTGTTGCTGTATGCATTGTATTAATTTGTGTTTAGACATTAGAGAATCATAGAGTTATTGAATGGTTTGGATCAGAAGAGACTTTTAAAGATCATCTAGTCCAGCTCCCTGCAGTAGGCAGGGATATCATTCACTGGACCAGGTTCCACAGATCTCCATCCAATGTGACTTTGACTGTTTCCAGGGATGGGGCATCTGCAGCTTCTCTGGACAAGCTGTTCCATTTTCTCACTGCCCTCATTGTAAAAAAATCTTTCTTTCTGTCCAGTCTAAATCTACACTCTTCCATTTTAAAAGAGTTGATTCTCCTGTCACTACAGGCCCCAGTAAAAAATCTCTCTCTGTCTTTCTCTTAAGCTCCCTCTATATAATGAGGCCGTCATAAGGTTTCCCTGAAGCTGTCTTCTATCTAATCTAAAAAGGGTAAAAATATCTATTACCCCCAGCCTGAAAAACAAGGTTTTCCACTTACAGCAGAGTGAATTGTTAACTGCTTTCTATATAAAACCAGAATCGGGCTCACATTTAATTCATTGTGCATAAAATTCCCTTCTTGAAACATTGTGCAGTAAGAAAAGTCAAACTTCAAGTCTAGACTTTGTGTCCATTATAAACTTACTCAGGGAAATATGGAAGTTGATTAAACAGTTGTTTTGCTTCTTAGAGCTCTGATATGGTAACGTTATTCCTGCAGATATTAGTGGGAAATCCTTAATTATAACAAAGATGCAAATCATTCCAAAGAGAATGGTAGTGGTAAGGTGTGATCCATTTCAATTAATTATGAACCTCCCATTATAGTCGATGAAGTTTTCAACCCCTTCGTGTGGAGGTCACATTATCCCAACTCAGAAAGGCAACACTGGGAGACTTTACCCAATTGATCAGATCTTCAGCCCTGTCTCTGATGGTTGTCCATCCTATTGGGTACAACTAAGAAGGTAGAAACTCTTCTCACTTCCTCCCTGTCTTCTCTGAAAGGAAAAAATTATGGAATCATAGAGTCATAAGGTTGG
>VWPV01004372.1:0-65631 GCA_013389885.1 Geococcyx californianus
CAACCTTATGATTCTATGGTTTTCAAAAAGAAGAAAAATCGTCACTTTCCTGGTGATCAAACAATTCTGGCTAGAGAACTTCCTTGCTGATGCGGTCACACGTGTGGAGTGATTGTACCCATTTCCTCTGCAGTTAGAGAAAGAAATATATGCCCAGCAAACTTGTGCCAGTGCTTGCTGCTTTCATGTTTTCCCTGGTGGGACTTTAGGTTATCTACAAGGTAATACACGTCAGTACTTCATGATTTTGGAAGTATTAGTGATGATTGCTACTGGTGGTCTGTTTGGTTCTTTGCTCACATCCTTTTTTTCCCCCCTGTTTTCCATAAAGGGAGGTTCAGTCATTTGGAAGGCTATTCTGCTATGTAATGTCATACTTCTTCATATCTGTTATAATTCTTGATATAAATGTCTTCATTTACCTGAGATCACGCTTTATTAGTTCTCATCCTCAATTTTAGGAAAAGGTAGAAGTCATTTGTAAGAAATGAAAATAGACGTTTGGCTGTTACGTTTATTAGGTTTCAGATAAGACTCATAGTTAGGGCTTGACTCTTCTTGAAGCAGTAGCACTTTGAGCCATCTTTTATACCACTGCAAAGTGAACACAGGACATCATACTACCTTTATTCTTCTATCATAATGAAGTGGAAGATGTGCAAATACCATGCCTTATCCTTAAAAATACTCTAGTAAATCAGATTTGCTACAAACTCCAGTCCTCCTGTTGCTTTATGTTGCTTTCTCCTTTAGTAAGACGTAGTATCTGGGCAAAGTGGAGGTTGCTTGGTAGCTGTGAAAAACAATTGATTTATAGGGTTTGCAGCTCAAAATTGTTGACCAGAACCTGGGCTCCATCTGAACGGTCAAAGCGCTATTGTTTGTTTCTGGGGCACAGAGAAACCTTGCTGTTACTTAGTGCCCAACAATGTGTTCCACTAGGAAACCAGAAATCAGTGCTGTAGGACTTACTGTAGTTGCCCTTTGTCACAAAATGATAACTTTCACCAAGGGGAATTTCTTTTCAGCCAGATTCAGCAGATTACAGATTCTTTGTACCTGAAGGTAGAAGAGATTCAGTTCTTTAAGGTAAATAGTACACAAAAGTGAGACATTTTCACCAGACTTACCTTTGAAGGAACTTTTTTCTGCCTTTACCCGTATAGGTCTAAGGCAATTAATCAATAAGCAAGGACACGGGGTGAAAACATATGGTCTTTGATATTTAATAAATGGATTAACGGAGTCCACCGCTTAATATTCAGCCTCTGCCTTAGGAGTATAAATTAATAAGCATTAGGTCCTTTTTAATGAGGAATTTTCCCTTTTAAAACCTGAATGAATTATCAAAAAGAGCTCTGGCAGAATTTCAAAGACATTTTCTGACCTTCTAGTATTCTGGCCTGCATGAATTTTTAACAAGATGCTATATATCTGGAAGGTCTATTAGAATTCGTCTGCATGAAATCTATCTGCCCTCTAGCCCCTCACCCTTTTTTTTCTTTTTCTTAATCAGACAACCAAAGCAGGAAAAGGAAAAATGTCTATAACAGCAAGGGAATGTTTAATTTATGTAAACGAAGTTTTAAAAAAAGAGTCCTTATTCAAGTTAATAAAACCCCACACATTGCTTTTAAATATTAATAGGGCCTAGCAAAAACCCTTTATTTATAGTGACATTTTCATTTATATTCATTTTTGAATAGTATCAACAACGTAAAGTGTTCCAAGATCTGTTTGAAAATGCATATTTTCAAGTGCGTAACATGCATAACTTACAATTAACTGCATACAGCTTTACTTTCAGTCCCATGAAATTTTTTTTTTCTGGTTTCTATTCCAAAAAACCTTTAAGAAATCTTTTTGATATCTAAATCTATTCTGAAAACAAATGTCATAGACCAAAGCAGATGTTTTCAGTATTTGTAGACTGTTTTTCATCATAATGAAGGAAACTCGCTGTCATCAATGCTTGGTTTATATTTTATTTTTTTAAGGGTTGTTCAGTGACAGTTTGAAAATGCTGAACGCCCTTATTCATAAAAGGTTGTAGTCATCTATGCTAATTTTTACTGATGATTCGTGATCTAAAAGCCACTTCAGAAAAATACTGTATACGTTAATGAAAACTGAACTGTTTCACTTCTCAAAATTAGAGCCTTGGTTGGTCCTACAGATGTGACAGTCTATTAGCAGGTTATTGCTCCAAACCCTTCTGGCAGATTCCATGCTTCAATAGCTCACTTCTAGCTTCTATTCAGCACCATGAATTAGACACCTCCTCCTGGAACTACCTGGGGTTTTTGATCTTGCCCACCTGGAATCTACTGAATAAAAAGCATTTAAGAACAGCTCTTGCTCCCGGAGGTTATAAATGTGCTGCTTGTTTGCCGGAAGGATCAGTGCCTATATGCATAAGGAAAGAAGCTACCATTAAGTTTAGGTAAACAGATTATTAGAAAGTTGTTGTCTTTAGCCTTTTAATCAATAATGGCACGAACCACTTAATAGGCTTTCCATGTCACTATTTCTTTTATTTCACTTGTTTCAGGGGAAAGTTCCCTTCTGAGTTAATCCTTTTGAGCAAAACACATCTCCAGGTTAAATCCACAGGAACCGTTGCAGTCAATAGAATTACATCTCAGATGGATCTGAGCCACTGAGAGCCACTGAACATAAAACTGGGAAATTTAGAGTGTGCTTCACACGTTTAAATGCTAACTGGTCTCTTGAGCCTGGTGTTCACTGACATTCCCCACCCTGGCTCTTGATTAGGTCCACATGAGAGTAGAAAATGATGCTAAAAAAAAAAAAAAAGGCTTAATAAAAGCTGGCTAATTATTTGCTCATATTACTTTGTCAGGACAGCTTAACTCTGGAACAACTCCACTGCGGCTTGATTTTCAACAGCCAGTGTTGAGCACACATCATATCATGTTTCTAGATGAGTTTCTGGGGAACTTTGGTTTAGTAAGAGAACGGGTACGGTTGGACTCGATGATCTGAGGGGTCTCTTCCAACTGGGTGATTCTATGATTTTAATTTTTCTTTGTGAAGGCGAAGGAGATGCAGAGTTTTAAGAATGCATTGATCTAATTGTTGAGACCCAGACCTGCAATAGCTCCTGCGAGTACTTGTCTATCTCTATCAGATACTTTCAAGGACACAAATCAAACCTGGATGCATTACTGTTGTCACAGGGCAGTAGAGGACTGTATCCTTGCCCTGTTTTACCTTTTAACTTGTCATTTTGGTCTCTCTTTCACCTAAGTCTGCACATGTGTCTCAGTTTAAGGAAACAAAAATATCTATATGGAGAAGATGGGGGGGCTTTTCCTCCAGACCGCCACAAACTTTGAAATTAATAGACTTTAATCAGAAAATGTATAGAAAAGGATGACAGTTCTTAAGTACAAATATATATATGTATACATATAACCAGAACAGAACAAACAGCAACACCATAATCAAAATTTTTACACTAATTAAGTTCTATCCCTGCCCCTTAAAGTTATATTTATGTTGTATTTACAGACAGCAGGATGCAATGTCACGCTCTGAGAGACAGCAGGGCTCTCTCCTCATTCTTTTGTTGGAAAGCATTGGGGGGGAGAAGCAACTCCTCCACAGGTGGCATTGGCCCCAAGGAGCCTGCAGCAAATCCAGGTAGCACTGATCGCTCTCTCACCCGAAGGACAGCACAAGGCACTTGGAGTTGGGGGCTGAGCCAGGGGAGCTCCATCCAAGATGCTTCCACCAGACCAGCAAACGGTGGTGCTCCTGCTCCCAGCAGCTGCTGAGCTGAAGGGGTGCCAATTGGAAAAAAAAAACTCACTCCCCCTTCCCTCTCACCTCTGCCCAACCATTAACTGGAACTCAGAGCTATCAACTCTGCCCTACCACCCGTCCTGGCTCCCAAACCCCCCTGTGCAGGCAAGGGAGAGAAAAATTCCCTGAAAGACTTTGAAGCTGTAACAACATGCAATGGGCAGGTATTCTGAGCTAATTGCCTTCCAGCAGACAACCTGACAGTTTAGTAGGGAGACAGGCACAACTGGACTCGATGATCTCAGAGGTCTCTTCCAACCTTATGATTTTATGATTCCTTTCCAGCTTCCTGGTGGAGGGATGACAGGGAAGCGGGGTGGCATGCTGCACAAGATGTTTTCCACTAGAGCGAGAGGTGATATCGATTGTGAGGAAGAGACTCCCACGGGGGACACTTACAGTAGTTACATGGAGCTTCTGGAAGCAAAAATGAACAACTGAACTAACAGGTGAGAGGCTGGACAATGACAGTATCCCTGAAAACTGCGGTAGGGAAACTAGAGAAGATCAGAATAAGATAGGTAAGTGACAGGAGCCCTAAGAGAATGGTAGACTTGTGTCTTAGTCTTTTATTTAGATAAACCCATGTTTTTTTGGTTTTTAAAATGTATGACTTGACCTTTCTTTTTCTAAGGCTCAAAGTAAAATAAGTTTGAGATAGCTAATAATATAAAAGTGCTTTGGCACGGGCTGCTCTTTCAACACCGACAGGGTACATCAAGATGATTAATGCTTGTATCCCAGCCTGTTTGTTGTATGAGGCACAATGCGTGGCACAGCGTCACGTAGCCCAGACAGACTGGCAAGCAAGCCTTTGCAAAATTCATGGTAGAACTTGTATATACGGTGATCTGCAGAGGACACACAATTGATGGTAGAGAAACAAACATTTTTTTGGTAAATTGGAGATCAGACTACTCAAACCAGTACTACTTGGAGTGGTATTGCAGAATTGTCACAAACCATCAATTCTAGTAATAAGGGTTGCCATAGGCCTATGTTTCTGACTTTTTTTTATTTCACTTTCAAATGTCCTCACACTTAAGAATTAAAGGATAACTGTGCGTGAGAAGATGAGCAAAGGAATAGTAATACTTAAGGCAGGGTCCATACCTCCTGATTTCATCCTAGTGAAGTCTGTTAGACTAAGCCATGTAGAGAAAATAATAATGGGATTTTGAAAGATACTCAGAGATGTTAATCACCCAAATACCATCAAAAGTATTTGAAAAATACTTCCGCGTGCTTCAAATCTAACAAAAAGACTGTCAATATCTACTCAATTAAACTGGGTCTGCATGGCAGTGTTATTGACCACAAGGGAGGGAAATATGTTACATAGATAATAAATGGTGGAATAATTAAGAAACTGTTGTTCTTCAGACAACCTATTACACTCCTTCAAAAAAACCATTACTTAAGGCCTTTTATGATGGAAGTATTTTCTGAGTATGATACCAGTTGGTTAAAGACTGGAAAAAAAAGGATAAGAACCATCACGCTTATTTGTAGGAACATTAAAATAAAAATATATTATGCTTTACATCTGCAGGCTGAGTAAGACTACATATTCAAATGCTGTTTTCTTCTGGATAAGCCACTGTACTTGCAAGGACTGATTTGCATTAAGTGAGTTAAATGAACAGGTACCTTATTCTACGTGGAGAGCACACACCAAAACTGGGGAGTGGTGAGCACTGACATTTGCACACCGAGCCAACACTTCTCAGAGGTAGCCAAGTCTATAGCTGAGCAGGAACAAAATTAAAATGATCTGTTCAGGTGGCCAGCACAGCTGATACCTTTGAGTTTGCCTCTGCCTTTGTCTTTTCTGCGGATTTCATAGCATTTCTTTATATGGTGTGACTTCTGATTTATGCCATGTGACAGAGGGCCTAATTGGTTTTTCTGAAGTTTAATATGGCTATTGGGTTGCACGTTTGAAAGAGTAAATAAGGCTGGGTGGCACAAAGAAAGCTGCCTGCAGTCTGTTGTGTCAGCTGCCCTTTCTGCAGGACAGTGGGAAGGAGTTTTTCCCAAGAGGAACTGAACATGCTCTGAGGAGCCAAAGCCCATCGGCTGCTCAGCGTGGGCAGCAGCATCCACCTGGGACCAGAGCATCCTGGAAAGGAGGGAGACAGGGCTGAACAACAGAGAGGAGAGAGGGATGGTTTGTTTTACTTTAATTTGACTGAAAGGTGTCGTTATGGGAGAGGAAAGAGCAGCTTTGGCTGCTGGACAGGGGTCGTGCAGCGCTGCTCCGAAGGAGGGACGGTGGGTCAGGGAAGGCAGGTAAGTTTGGGAAACGCACAGAGGCTTAGCACCCATGGCTTTGTGCTTCTGAAAGTTTTAGTTTCACCATCTATGGGGAAAGGATGATATCATCATCTCATCTCTCAGCACTCTCTTAGAGATTTCAGTAGTTCAATAAAGGCAGGGAATTGTACATCCTGTATTTTTTTTTTTCACAATGGCGAGTTGATGGCTGATTGGGTAAATGCTCCTATCAGAAACTCTCTAGCCACTGGATTTCTAGTGCTCACTTATGCTGTTGGATGAGCACAGCTATCAATTGATTTAGATTTCTGGAATAGAAAAATGCAGTATTTCTAGAGGGTATATCAATAAGGATACGTTAGAAAAATAAACCATGACCGAAGGAAAAGTATTAGCTGTTAAATGCTGGAATTGAATCCAAATGTTTTGGTCTGCCGTCCTGTTTTCCAATTTGCTCTGAAGTGCTGCAGGGTAACAAGGCAGAGAGGTTCTGCCTCTTGTACGTAGCACACAACTGTTTAGCAGGCTTGATACGATGTAGTATAAAAAGTGCCCAAAAATGCATTCAAACAGCTCTACTGTCCCTTCCGAAGGCGGAGATGGACTGCAGTTATGCTGTCTGCCAGGAGCGAAGGCAGGTAAGGCGCGAGCGCAAGTGGATTTGTATGAGAATCTGTTGTAAATCCAGATTTACCCATGGCCTTCCCACTGATGACTCAAAACCTATTGTAGCAATCAAATTAAATCATGACTGACTGTTACCTTTCCATTGTATATTGGGTCCCTTTGTAGACGCTTGCACGCTTGCCAAAAAGTAAATTCAACTTTTCATGAGATAGGCATTCTCTTATGTCATCCCAGGATACTTGCAATGCGTTTTATAGTTTTAAAATTAATTATATATAATACAAATGCTACTGAAGTTAGGCATACCTGAAGGGAGTTGGTAGCCCTGTATAAATAATTTGCATCAACTATGCATATAAACCAAAAACCAATTAAGAGTAATTGGATCTATGTGTTCTGCATGCATGTAATAGGAGGAAATATCTGGTTTGTGATGTTAAGAAAGAGACTGGCAATTACAATTCTAATTGTGACTCAATATGCATCAATTCTAAAGCCATTGCCTGTCCCTCAGACAGTGCAAGTCATCGTTCTCCCTGTCTTTTTCTTTATATTCATCTATATGGCTGTTGGATACTGGGATGATTTATTTTTTTCTCTCCCCACAAAGTATTATTTGAATTTCAAAAGATTTTGCTATGAAACTTCTATCACCTTCTGTCACAGTTTAGCTTGTTATTTCTTTTTGCATATGTTCCACGATTTTGCTTGCAGGGAAATTCATATGCAGCAAGTTTTTAATACTTAGGGAATAATAATAGAGAGTGAATTTCAAATTGGTATATATGGCATTTCATACAATGTATTCTAAGTCATGTGCTCTTCCACTCATGAGCTGGAAATCTACTATGTAATTTATGATGTATGTCTAATGAACTACTTCACAGATTTCAAATATCAGCTCATAAATTGTGAATACTCATATTCACAACTATTATTTCTAGAAATTAATTGAAATTAATTAAAATTAATAATAGATCTGTATACTAATTGTTGACCTCTGGTGGCAGGGACTGTGCATATGGAAGAAGAGGGTTTTTTCCTCAGTGAAATGCTGCACAGTTGCTCTGATAGACACTGGCAGCAAACTGGAATATTAAGGCTTAAATTAGGTATTGAGTATCAAGCATGCGGAAGGTAGGAAGTTACATTGTTTTGCACTGTGGTGACAAGCATGCCACTTTTATTTATGTTGTTCCAGAATTCAACTGCATTGAAGAAACATTAATTTTTCCATGTAAACATCACTGCTTTCTGGAATGCAGTAGCAGAATAGCTCTATGCTAATTAAACAAATGCAGAAATTCACATATAAATGACTGTATGTGTTCATTTATGTGTATTGATATATGTTTATGTAAATCCTTGAGATGTTTTAGAATTTAGATCTTGAGAAAAAAAAAAGTCAAGGCTAAGTGTATTCTTTTTCCATCTGCAAACTCAGGTATCCTTTAAGGATTGGTCTTATAAATCAGAAAATAGCTGTCTTCAGGAAACTTCTGCTTTACTAAAATTTAGTTGAAGATGTTTTTCGTGGGAAGAGTCGTGATTTTTTAATTTTGTGCAAGTAGTGCTGTTTGCGTTGAGAGAAACCGTTCACTTGGCTACGAATTACCTCTGCGATATGAATCAGTGGAGCAGGTTTTTTATAACTTTGTTTATATCAAGCGCGTGATGTGATTGAAAATCCTTGTCTGACAAAGAGTTCTTATCATTAAAGAGGTTAAATATATGGCTAACATAAAGTATGTTTGCAGGTCCTTTGAATTGACTTCAGTCTGTTCATGCATTGTTTTCCTTATCTGTAAAATAGAGGGAGGACAGATATTGCCACTGTTCCACAGGAGTGCGAGCAGTGGTTCTGAATCCTGATTTGTGAGCTGTTTTGGGATGCTTTGGTGACAGGGGGTTGGGAAGTGTGCTGCTACTTGTTAAATTTAGCTATTACTTTGTAGGGAAAGAACTTCTGAGAGTCTGAGGGTTCTTCAGGTTTTGGGGTCTTGCAGAGTTCCGTTTGTTGTTCCCTTAGCATCCGGGGAAGCTACTGTGGGAAGTTTCCAGGCTCACGGCTTCGGATCTGCTTCTCTGTAAATTTCTCTTATCTTTCTTAGAGCTGTCTTCAGCGGCTTTTTTCCCCCACTGTTGTTGCTTATTTTCTGACCCTACGATAGCTCTAGACAAGTGATTTTTGCACGAGGTGTGGTCTGTACGTTCCATCTGTGCTTAAGGACTTCTTCTCACGAACACGGTTTCATTTGATGCAAATCAAGCCCTGATCACCGCTGCGTTTACGGTGGTTTTCTGGTGGTTTTATACAAAGCTTAGGTTTGGGAAATCTTTGAGTTTCCCTCACAACTTGCAGAGCAGGTGTCAGGAGGCAGCAGTTGTTGACGTAAGGTTAAAAAAGAGAGGGAAAAAAGGGCAGAGACAGGGAATAGAGGGTTCTTCTCTTTGTCTCTTGTTACTAACAGTAATGCTAGAGCTGTAGCCACTCCGCAAAATGGTTGCATAGCAAGATGAAAGCAGCTAAAACATTTCCCTGAAACAGATACTGAATTCAGTCTGCAGTTACTTAATTGAGTAGCAAGATTTTTCACAGGAGAGGTGTGATTTTAACAGAGTAATAAAGGGAGAAAAAATTAGCCTGCTCTATTATTTGAGTCTCTCTGTGCAGTAAGGAGACTTTAGTGTTTCTTCTGGACTTGAAAGGAGTTCTTAGCACACCTAATTGAGTTGAACCTGGTCTCTAATACTACATACAGACCAAATATTTCCTTGATAAAGGCCATTAACACCTTCTAGTCTCCAAAGAAAAAAAATCTTCAGCTTTTCTTCAGAATAAACCAGAGGAGACACCTTGGCTAGTCTGTCATTCGGGATACGTGCCTTTGGTACCCAGCAATTTGGTTTTGTTTAGTCTGGGGATTTTTAAGGGTAGCATAGCTCTTCAGCTGGTAAGTGTACTTTGTTAGTTTTAGCAGCTGAGCATGTAGCTCAATATTTTTTTCTTCATTTGGTTGCAAAACAAACAGGAGATGGTTTTGTTTATTTGTTTTGTCTTTTTTTCCATTTAAGAAGAAAGCCCTAGAGACCTAGGGAACAAACAGATCATATAATATGTTTTCTAGTACTGCATAATTTTATTATATTTGTGATTTGTTAGTCATTCTATTTCTTTCTAGAAGTAGGTCTTGTTTCAGGATTAGGCATAATGTATTGAGGATAGAGAAATAAGATATTTATGGAAGCAGACATATTTCTTCAGTTACTTTACCAGATTAAATAAGAAAAACTATAAATCTAAAAGGCAAAAAAAAAAAATCTTTATTTGTTCTTGAGATAATGTCTTAACATTTACATTATGCATATTTATCTCTAATCTGTATGACTCAAAAGATCTGAATATAATAAATCTGTAGTACACTGAAACAAATATGAGATAAAGAAAATAGTCTTGTACTTCAGTGTATTTGACAAATAACCTTAAAGAAAAAAATACTACATTTGTTTTTCTTTTCCAATGCAGAAAAAGCCCATATCCTTATCAGTTTACAATTCCTTAGCGTTACAAACTTTGTTCATAATTAAAAGCAACTGTATATCATTGGGTGGTTTTGTTTTGTTTAGGTACATAATACAACCTGATTTCTGTTATATTAGGGATAAGAAAACTTTACTGTTCGGATCTTTACAACTAAATTCAAATGGTGCTTTATCTGAGAACAATCAGACTGGTGTATTGCTATTTTCTGCTACTGCACTTTTCTGTTTTTATTGTACTTGCTGTAGGTTCTGCAGTATTTTAATTGGGAGATATCAGAATAAACATTAATCATCTCATAGCTAGGGAGAGTTTATTCAAATAATTTCTCAAGATTAAGTTGAAAGAAATTAACACCAATTGATGTGGGCAGACTAAGGAAAGAATATTTTTAAAATCCCACAACAATAAATCAAACTCTTTTAAGGGAGATTTTTATGTGAAATCTGCATGATCTTCAGGTAAGCTGTATTAGGTCTGGTCTTGGCCTCCGTTTTGTGTTTGATTTTTTTTTTTTTTCCAAAAAAGCAAGCATTTCAAATTGACACAGAAGTGTAAACATGATTTTTAAAATTGTTCCATTAAATTAAAAAGCGCTTTGGACATAAAGGGATACACATTAGGCATTAGAAATTATTGCAGTACATCTGCTACATGAAGCTGTGATAATAAAACCATCATAGCAAAAAGTAGTCACCACTGAAACGGCTGAAATTTTGTGACTGCAATTTGCACACATAAGATAAAGAAAACAGCTAACAAAATTGTGGCTCCCAAAATGCTGTTGTGCATTCTGAAATAGGTTTGCAACAAAGCTGGACCTATATTAGATTTAATATATCGGATGCCTCAATGAGTTAAAGCAGTTTTCTAACCCAAATAGAAATGTAAGAGTATCTAAAAATGTCCCTGTCGAATGAACTGGGAAACTAAAAGTTCAAGACCAGATAGAGTCAATCAGCAGTTTAGCTTTTTAATTAAAATGTTTTCTTTAGGGGTTTGACATACTTCTTGTGAATGTGTTCAGTTTTGAGTTTTATCCCTTGTATTTGGCTGTTCTGTTCCACGAGTTGAAAGATTTCAGCCTATGGTCGCGTGCAGGATGGGGTCAAAATGAGTCTTTTGACTAGTCTGCTATTTTGGGATGTTCAAAGTATCTATTCATACCAAGGTAGTTGGAAGAATCACATTTCTTCATATTCTTTAGATATGGATATGGATGGAGTGGAAGAAGTAGCTTATCATTAAAAAGTATTTGGTTGTTTTGAATGCACGTTTTCCCACTTTAAACTGGGTTGAATAAAGTAGCAAGTGCCTAAAATAGGCATCGTGCTGGTGTGATCAGAGACAAAACATGATAATAAAAAGCTCCTCTGAAAATAGCTGTTATCTGAGCCATTTGCTTAGCACAGCTGACATTGTTAGAACAGTCGCAGGAGATCCCACGTGCCTGTAGTCACTTCACATCCTAATATAATAGTCCTTGATAGACTGTTTCTCCTGAAGTATGTCACAGCCTAACTTGCGATGCACTCGGTAAAGAGGAAAGAAAGGATAAACCAAGCACACCAGTGGATGCTTTGTATTTTTCTGGTGTGGTTATATCTCTGTGACTCCAGAAGAAAGAATATGAGAAGGCCAGTGTAGATGAGGAGCGCTGGAATGTACAATCAGCTGACTTTATGTTTTTGTTCCCTGGGGTTACCAAGCCTCTTGAAGAGTTAGATTTGAAGAAAATTCAAAGAGCTCTCATTTCTTTGTCCTGCTCTGTTGCCTGTAGGATGACTTCTTAGTTTGGCTAAGTTCCTGCAAGCTAAAAGTCACTTAAACAGACAATTTCTGTCAAGGACATGCTTAATCAGCTGCACTCAGGTAGGAGGTAACAGCAGCACTCTCTTGGGCTTTGTAGTGAGTCTTCGTGTAGATAAGCAACACGGTCCACTGGTGGGTTAAAAGTGTCTGTCCTGTTTGAAGCAAACTCCATGGACTCTAAGCTATGTTCAGAGATACTTTGATAAATGCGTAGCTGAAATGTTCTCAGCCAGAGAAAAGTTTTTAAAACTGGTGGACCACCTTCCCCAAGCTAGTGAAAGCTTCATGTCATTTGCCTCTTACATTTCCATTTTTTTCCACAATCAAGGCAAAAGGAACAAAGCCCATTATACTTCAAGAAGTGTATTTTGATTCCTTTTATGTTGTCTTCTTTAAATATGGATGTTATATGACAGTATTATTGTAAATCTGAGAATGATTCTCTTTCCTTTGAAGCTGAGATCTATTCTTCATTTTAATGTGTCTACTAGCTTCACGTTGCCTGCTCTGCAAGATTCCTGTGAAGGTGCAGTGCATCTACTTTTACTAAGTCTGTCATCTTCTTCTCAAACATAGGGTTGAATTTAACTTTGATATGAGAAGGGCTTAGAGAAAAAAATACTCTGCCATAGGAAGTCCTTGCAGGTTTTGTTAGTATCCTTCTATTTATAGTCTGTGCTTTAAAAATACTGCATTCTGTTTGACTTGGCTTTTCTTCCAAAATGTAGATAGTTGTTTGACTAAGTTTAAATAGTCTTTGTACTTAAAATGTTGCTGTGTCTTCATAAATAAATCTGGGTAATGCTGACAGTAGAATCTTATTCTTTTCTCTTTCTTCTCCTTTGACTTGGAAATATCAGAACATCATTACTTTATGTATGTATCAGGGTTTTGGTAGCAACTTCTATGGCCTTTTCAATTTGATTAGCTTTTATCCATTATCCAGGATTTATTTTATGATTTGACTGTTTTGGCTTCACTGGTTCCCTTCACATTTCTCTAATGCTAACAATTTTTATTGAGTACGTCAATTGCTATAATATCAGTACAGTAAATGTGGGAGTGAATAATTCTATTGTTACTACCCCAGGACACTCCATCTCCTCCACCATGAAAAGTCTGTCTTCCAGAAAAATGTACCTAGGTGAGAGTATGAACACATTGATCACATGTTTTCTGAATGCACTACTGTTAATTATCTAGGAGGAGTGAATTTGGAAAAATGTCTTCTAGAAAACAATTCAAAACAATATGTTAACTTGGGCCAATTAACTGAGCTTCCATGGAAATCGTGTTGTATCCAGTATCACATGGGAAATTCCGGCAACGCAGAGCAGTGTAATGTGTTTTCTTCTACTTCTTAGTCACTCTGTCTCAGCTGAAATGAAACCAAACAGTAACCTCGCTGTGTAGTTTAGCAATGCGTCACAGAAATGATGAAGGTATGAATCTGTGCATGGCAAGTTGGAGATACCTTCTTCTTTATTCCAACCCCCCCCCAAGCTATCTCAGATCCACTCTGCAAATATCAGATGAAGTTCCGAAACCAAAAATGCTGTGATATATGCCTGTCCCTGCATTTTGAGGTAATCTCTTCACAAGACTTCACTCGCAGTTCTTTCTCCCTGGCCTTTTAAATCCTTTAATCTGCTTAACTCATCAATCCTTGCTTTCCCTGCTTTAGCTTGTTGTTTCCTCCCTACTAGTATTTTTGTTAGGACATCAGCTCTCCCGAAAGAGCAGTACTGGCTCTGGATGATGAGGTAGTCAGCCAAGTAACATGAGTGTACTTTTGACACTTGAACATATATGGTCTATATGCTATGAACATATATGGTCTATAATGCTGCACCTCTATGGTCTATATGATAGGGAGATCTTGAGCCTATAGTGGAACATGCACCATGAACTATTTGAAAGGATATTTGTCTATGCAAGGAACCCCTCCAGAAAGTCTGTCTTTCTCCTAATTAACTGCATTTGTGAACGGTCCTTTTCCTTTAACTATTCCTTAGTCTGGAATACATTCTGCTGTAAGCAAGCCAGGAGAAATATGTTTGAATGATTTTCCTGAAATTTTTTGGATTTGATGGACTGGCTACAAATGCTTATCTTAAAATTATTTTAAAGAGTTATTAGAATATCTGCCTCTGTACAAAAACCTTCTACTGTCTGAGTTTATAATGGCCTGAAGGCTTGGCCCATGCATTGAAGCCAACATTTGACTTGCTTTTCCTTATGTATAATTCATTTGGTATATCTAGTCTTTGATATTGACTGGAGTTTTTTGTTTCTAGTAGGACATGAATTTTAACCTTCATGGATATTTTCAAGAATTTTATCTGTGAGATTCACTTTCACAAAGTAAAACTCACAGAAATTGCCATGAGAAGGAAAAAAGCTAGTATGTGAACTCTTTAACTTTCTTTTCCTGCTAACCTAGTATTTCAATTGATTGTTCAGTGCTCGTTAGCCAGCAACAGCTACTTTTCGTGTACTGGTAATTTGTCAATGTCCGTGATTCAGTGCTTAGATATTTGGCGGGTGGTCCTTTGACTAACTGCGGTACGCACTGAAATTCCTCATGGGAAATTCTCAATGTGTGCTGTGTTTTGCAACAGCGATCGGTAGCCAGCTTCAGGCTTATACTGAACTGTGCTAATTCCAGTCTAATGACACGCTCCAGGTGTGCATCTTTGAGGCCTGTTAATTTTTATCCTTACCTCAGTAAAGGTAGCATTTATTTTGTGTTGCCTACAAGCTTATCCACCTTTGCTGGAAGAACAGGTTGACTTTTTCCTGCTTTTGAATTCATTGTCACGCTTGAGCCCGAATATTTTTTGATACCTTTGCTTTGATAAGTTTTTTGTATGTTAATATTAGCAGTTGGGCACAGCTAGTCCTTAAGGATCAGTGGTAATGGCTGACCCTTTTCAGAAAGATCTAACTGTATCAGTATCGTTCTGTAAAGCAACAAAAATATACCTTAAACCATATTCTAACAGATGAGGAAGCATGTGAAATAACAAAAATCATCATGATTGATTACATCTTATCACTACTGCAGGTGTTATGTCCTGGCCTTCTGACTTGTGTAAGAACTTCCTGTTGAAGAGTTTTGCTCAAACGTTTTCTACTACCGTTTTAGAACGTAAGCAACCAAGAGTGTACTTCAAACTGCAGAAATCCATGCAGGGTTTTGAAGTAACTGGAAACCTTTTTAATCTCAAACTTCTGAGAAGTTTTAATTTGCAGTTGGCACCGGTTTAAGATCTGTACACGAATCTCGGTCAGGCTCTGGGGGATGTAAATGCAGATGTACTGATGTTGGCTTACAACCTAGAGATATTGTTGATCAGTTTATGGTGTTATGGTACTAATCAACATTGGCCCCAAGGCATGGGGACGGCAGCTGAGAATTTCTGCACTTTTGGGTTTACTATAGGTTACTTGAGGCTACGTGCAAAAAGGGGTCTGATCCTTCGGTGCGGTATGTACATTATTGCTGCTGGAGAAACAGGTCATAGTATAATTGTTTATTATAGCTTAGCTGAGTTTAGCTTCTGAGATATACAATAGATACACATCATTAGATAGGGTAAGAAGAGTCAAAATATGTATAAATTCCTTTGTGTAGCATCTTTTAATGTGTTATTTATTGTACTTTTCATTATGTAGGGATTTCAAGCTTGACTTCATTTATGACAAGCTTACCATGGTATACATATTGAACTTGAGATTTTATGCTATCAAAAACTGATGAAAACTAAATAAGTTCATAAAAATTATTGTACTTTTATTATCTTTCAACCATTTAAATGCAGAATGATATCATGCAAGTAGAATTTGAGGATACTAATTAATTCATAAGGATATTTTATATTTTTGTTTTCAAAGCAGTTTGGGACTTGGATATTATACAGTCGTTTCTCTCTTTCTAAATCTAAATAATTGCTGTTGGTTTAGTTCTGCGCTTCTTAGTCTAATGCCACTTGTGAACGTTTTATATCTGGTTTCATGTGCACAACTCCCAGGATTTCAGGGTTTGTGAGCTGTGTATAACTTGCGACAGCCTACTGTCTACATGAACTAATTCTGAATGCTTTTCCTGTCGTGTGTCACCACATCAATACAGATCAAGCCTTTAAAAAATGCATTTTATTGCATATTGGTGAAATAGATTATCACCTAAGTTTGTCTACTCCATATAACTTATGAATATGGTGTTTAGGTATAATGTGCTATTGGTATGTTTACCTGTCAAAGCACTGGAGTTGCTAGGAAGTAATGCCTTGCATGATTTATCACAGAGAACATTTCAGTACAGCAAAGAGATGATTCTGACCTACTGGTTGGGATGATTCTAGCCCCAGAGTTCAACCAAGTTATGAAACTATTCTTTTCCTATAAGGTCTACACTGGGAGTTCGCAGATCAAAGGAAATAAAATTATTAAAAAGATTGTCAGTAGGGAAGCAGGTGTACTGAGTAGCTGTTTGTGGCCTCCTTGCATTTCATTAGAGGATGGTATCCTCAAGGTAAGAGATGCATTAATATTGATGATTTAGAATCTTTTTTTTTTCCCCCTGTTGTTCACTGCTCAGGATTTTAAAGTATCTTGTAACCATATTGAGTTGGTTGTGACCAACTTGTTGGTAAAATGTGACTTTGAGAATTTCTGTGAAATATGTCAAATTATTTATATTGGTGAGTGGGGTATTTTTATTGCTCTAAAATTATTTACATTATTGTAAACCTTTACAAGTGCAGATTCACTCCTGTAACATTTCTCAAGTTGCCATTTGACATCATAAGGAGGGGAGATTTGTTGAAAACTAATAAAGCTTTTGGAGTACTTTTAGGAATTTTAACTAAAAATATTTTTCAAGTAAAATCCAATCTGAACAGTGATGAAGGTTTTTCTCTAAGTAATTATACCTTTAAAGCACAAAAATAGTGTTAAAAACTTCACCAACATTAACTCCATATGAGACTTTTCATAAAAGCTAGTGTAGATTGTCTCTGCAAGGAAAACGGCACTCTTAAAAATATATGAAGCCCTAAAGAGCACCTTTGTATCCACTTTCTTACATGAACTGAATTTAGAAGCAAATATCTTCTTTCTTTTTTTCATGTCTAGTAAAATACTTCCAAGGGCCATTTCTACTGATAATAGAGTTCAGTTCACAAATCTGTCTGATATTTTTCTTTTTCTTTTCCAGTGCTTTAAAGATCTGGAAGTCAGTAGTTATAACAAGTGTTACAGAGTAAGTTTCACACGCAAACAATGGCGGTTCATTGATAAGTCCTTTGGTTACCAGTAGAAAAATTTCCTTATACCTTTGTCATTTATTATTCTATATTAACATTTGTGATGTGTTATTTAGTGCTCCTCAGTATTGCATATGTGGCAAAGTGGCACAGTGAGCCAGAACAGACCGACAGACCTTGCTGTCCTTTCAGCTGAAAAGCCAATGCTTGATAAAGTATCCTTGAAAGAAGCAATCAACAGGTTTACAGAGCAACACAGCGTGCTAACTTTTATGGCCTGACCCCAAATCATAATATTATGTGTTAAAAGAATATTAGGAAAACAGTCTTTGGAAGACTCCAACTTGCATGCAGTTTGAATTAGCATATAGATGAGCTGAAATCTCAGATGAAACACAACCTAGATGACTTTGCAGCATTATGCTGCTTTGTACGTTAGCTTTATCAAAATACAGCTCTGTGAATAGAGCCTTGCATACGCCCACATTTTTGAGATTTTGCATAGAAATTGAGGAAAATATAGCAGGAGACACAAAGGAAGGTATTCCCCTGTATTTGCACGCTTCCTGTGTCTTATCCAAACAGATTTGATGAACGTGTCTAAGTCTGCATCATAGGAAATACTTTCCAAGTGAGATTGATCTGTAACCTTAAATTGTATGTGTTGTCACATGGAATAGTATTTAACCATTCGTAATGTAGAAACTGCTGCCTCCAATATAACTTTTGAAAACTTTGGTAGAATTGCAAGTGTCCTTAGTTACATGATGCCTACGTTCTGTATACCAGTAACCTAGGGCCTGGATATTACCTGGAAAATATTGTAAAAGCCTCTTCAAATTAAACATAAAAATTTCTTTATGAAAACAGTAATATTGTTTTAGCAGAATAAACAAATGCTGTATTTTGCAATTAGACTTGAATTGCTGATAGGGCCTAGAAATGGGTGTGCTGGGCAAAACACATTAGATTGTCCTTTGGACACTCTAAGACTGAATTGTACCAGACAAAATATTTAAATAATAGCATATAACCTGTTTGATTTGTTGCTAGCTGCTTCCAGTCTCGCTTGTTCAATTTGAGAATTCGTGAGAATTTTGTATATCTCTGTGAATGTTCAACATAGCTCTGAAACTAGCGGGGCAAAGATGGCTTTTCAGTTCAACTACCATCCGTATAAACAGTTCATATTTTAATGAAGCAATTTTTTTTTTTCTATTTATTTTGTAGCTACGAAGAACAGGATATCTTTGCACTCCAATGCAGCCATTATTCACACAGGAAACACACATAGAAAGACCTTCTTCTACTCCGTGGCTGTTGTGCGTTCTCTTCCAGGCTAGATATAAGCAAAAAGATGTGGATTTTGCCATACGTGGGATTTTGAAGTAAATAGCTGGGGACTATGCAGAAAGGAGATAGAAAACAGGATTTTTTTTTCTGAGTACTGTTGACAGGGAGAAAGTTTTTATTACTAGCTTCACATCATCATGATAAGAGTTAGAAAAGAATTATTAGGTCACTGATGGCAGTGTAATGAATTATTAATACAGAGTAGATTATAAAAAATGGATGTTTACTTACGTTTGAATTCCTCTTCTTTGAGAATCTGGGTAAATCAGAAAACATGTTTGCTGATTCAAGACTAGTGAGGACCCGAGGGATATGTTAAGGTCTTCGTGCAGACCATTAGGGCTGTTTGCAAGAGTCTACTGAAGTCAGAACATAGTATCAGACTGTCTTTTGGTAGAGGAGAACCTGTCTACTTGCATTTATTTTACTTTGTTTACACCAGTGAAGTAAATATGACTTTGAAACCATCATTGCTACTCTTCCCTCATCCTTGCAACATGTATTATCAGATCAAGCAAAACCAGTGTTTTCTGCCTTTTGCTTTTACTTAAAGGTTACAAATAAATAACAAGGAATGCAAAAAGCCAGTTTATTGCATTTGTTCTGTTTAAAAAAAAGAAAAATCACACCTTTCCTCACAATGTCAAATGCAGCTGTGAATGGATCCGCACTCATGAAGCTGCATTCAGCTATCACATATTTCTCCACAAATTGTCCAGTTGACTTGAAAAAGATGACTGTGCCTCAGAGACGTTGTAAAAGTTGCAAATCAAATTAAAAGCATATAACTTTCCCTGTGTCATATTTCAAGACTTAGTGAAGTACTGGGTTTTACTGTCCCAGCCCTGCTTCTCTGTCTGTGTAGATCACCACTGGGAAGGATCCCAAGAAAGACTGCTTGAGAATGCTTATTGCTAATCACTGTCCAATTGGACCAAGCTTTGCTGCCTTCCAGGCACTTACGTTTTTGGACATCACTCAAGAGAGATGGGATATCTGGGTGAAAATTTCCTTGAAGGGGTGTTATTGTTAGTTTGAGACACACATTGTGTTTTGTGAACCTTAGTGAGCATTGATGGAATGAGTATGATGGACATTCTTACATTTAGTTGGCATTCTTATGTTGCGTTGTGTTTTTAAAAAGTCATTTTGCTCAGACCTTGATCCTTGAAGGCGTTTCAGTGACCAATGAGTAGATCAGAGCAATGTATTTCACCCATTTGTAAACTTAGTTTGACATGCTGCGGTGCAAGTTTAAGTAGAATGGAAGGTGAGAAAAGAGGTGTTACCCACACAAATGTTGACAAAGACTAAACCTGTTTTGTATGTCTCTTTCAAAATTATAACCCTAAAAAGAATTTGACTTATAGTAATTTTTGGTTGTGGTTTGTTGGTTTTTTTTTATAGGAGCACAGATACGAATTCTGTCGTGTATGTAGAAAATCTATCTCTGATTAAATAAATGCTCTTAAAACTATTGAGTGGTATAAGAGAAAATAGGAAAAAATAGCAGAAATTTTTGTAAATTGTATTGAGGGTGAGTGAATGAGATGCTGGTCTGGCCAATGTCCTAGACATTCACTGTGCTGACATTTTTAATTTGAATTTTAGCAGGAAGCATTTTGTATTCTTTTTCATATATAGGTTGCCCTGTAGATATGAGAAGGTGTTTGTTCCAGAAGAAACAATAGCAACCAGAAGTGGAAATTATTGCCGGCTCATCAGATGCAATTGAATAATAGTGAAAGCTAATGCAAGACAACATTCAAGGTTATTTTTAAATCTTTGTAAAGGTCAATATATTCAATGATATTCAATTCCAACTGCTGAAAGAGTTGCTGTGTTTAAATACGATGCCCTTGTTGTTGAAGAAATAAGAGATCCTTACTAGGAAGGATAAACAGGACAAAGCCGTATCTATGTCTTCTCATCTTATAATTTAGGAAAGCAATTTCAGAGTAGCAAACACTGATGATTAATTTCTGTCTCAGGAACTTGTGTACTTTTCCCTCCATCTCAAGCTGCTAAGTTCCTTGCCAGAGAAAGGTGGACCTTTTCTACCCTGGCTAGCTGTAGAAAGTAAAACCTGTCTCATGACCCTGTCTGGCCTAACCTCTGGAAGCTCTGGAGATATCATTAGGCAATCAATCAGCCACTCTGAAAATATCATCATGGAAATGTAATGTTTATGGTCTTTAGTAATCATGACTTCTGTCCTCATCATTTTTGCCTTTGGATTAGTAGCAAGAGAAAGAACCCCAACATTCAGAAACGGAGAAGTGAGGAATAATAGGAGAGGAGAATCAAACAAACCCAAACCACCAGAATGGAGGTATTAACTTTGGCTAGCTATAGATGTGTATATCTTCTCCTTTATGTTATTAATTTTTGAAGAACAATGCAGGTGTGTTCCATAATATCATCTAAAATATACTTCCAATGCAACTTAGAAAAATGTCGGCATGGAACCTCATGGAAATGCAGAGTCCTCTCTCTGTAAGTGGGATGCTATAGGTTATGCAGTGTATGTATCAGTGGCAATAACTGTAATACACTGCTGTAAATAAGATACTAACTGGCTAGGTGATCATACAGCCAAAATGGGACTCTAGAGGTTTTAACTTTATAAACATTTATTTTCAAGTTTATGATTTTTCATCTCTTTATTTTTGTGATTAAAGATAATAATAGTGGAGCCACGATGCATATGATTAATGAGCTAGAACAATCTCAGACCTTTTTATTACCCAGATGTTCATACTCTGCTATGTATGTTGGGATACTCATACCGCATTTCACGTATTTATTTGCAAATCAATTTGTTAAAACCGAAAGAAATATCATCACGAAGGCACCTTGATGGTTAAACTCACAGCAGGTAATTCTCAAGTAGTGTAAGTTTTGCTAACCTCCCTTTGAACAGAAAAAATGTTTGTACAATCAGGTTTCATAAGACTTTGTAATGTAACAAAGTCAAACCAATTTAATACATAATGCCTAGCTTTGCATAAATATTTAGTTACCAGGCTTCTTTTTTTCCAGTGGGAGATAGGCATTTAAATGTTTTCGATGTGGACCTTGAGAGCATCTAAGGTCTAGTCATTGCACAAACTTGCTGCTTTCTACTGTTTAAATGAACTATCTGAAAAAAGCTTAGAGGCAAAGAAAGTGACTGTTAAGCACACCTAACACCTGGATGGTGATGGTCGTGTTAGGTCTGTGATTTTTTTTAGCAGCACTTTCAGTGGAATTGCACAAAGAGATCAGATTGAAGGAAAACACAAACTAAAGCAAGAGGGTTCGGAAACATTAGGCAGGAACAACAGGTGGCACAGAGAAGGCCATTTGGGGAACAGTTTTACTTCAGTGCATTGGACTTTGCTGTGACTTGCTGTAACTTGTCTGGTTTTGGTTAAAACATTTTGATTCCTTGGGTATGCCAATCATTATATGTTTCTCTACATCCACATACAGGTAGTGGACATGAAATTAATAATTAGAAGATTTTGCTACATAATTTGAGAGAGAGATTTAGAAATTAAACTGGAAAATATCCAGGGATGTTCAGGGATCCTGTTGTTCCCTTATTTACTTGTTTGAGTCAAACTCTCATGAAAAATCCAGATAATGCAGTGGGTGTGATACGTACTGTTACTGTCCTGTATTATTTCCTGCTTCTGGGAGAGATGCAGCTCCGGTACAGGAGCCTCACTTTCTTTGCTGGGCAGTTTAAACCAATGGATACTTCATAGCAAATTTTTTAATATAGTTCAGGAAAGCTTGGTACTTCGTAGACTTAGAGGGCAGCATCTGAACGAGATTGAGAACANATACTGTGATACTGTGATCTGTAATTAAAAAGCCAAGAAAAAAATAATCAAAAAAAGAATGCTGAGATCCAGAAGCAAGAAAAGCAGCAGCTAAAGGGAGATATGGCATTAGAGATCTCTAAATTTCTCTGAATATACACACACATATATTCTCTGAATATACACTTCCCTCACCAGAGGGAAGAAGCAGGCAGTGGCTTCAGTACTATAGAAGCTTTTGTTTGTGACTAGAAGTAGCTTTCCTTCCAGTTCCTCTGTCCTTTTGAGGAGGACTCAAGATGAAGAGAAAGGCAGAATTTTCAACAGCAGCAGAGAGTGTGCTCTCCTCTGTCTCATCACTGTTGGAAAGTCCCTGGGAGGTCTTAAATCATGGTATAATCTCAAATGTATGCAAATAATTGAATAAAATTTTCCAGAAGTCCTTTTAAGGACTATTGAACAGAGCTAATTTGCAAATGACATCAAAATATGCTTATTTGCTTTTAGAATTTTTGGAATTCATACAGCTGCGTAATCTCTTTCACAGTTTTGTTTTCTCTTGGCTTGCTAAACTGCGTGTGCCTTGGGACCAGTAAACTAATCGTGGAAATTGCTGAATAGCATTTTTTCCCCCCATCTGTGGCTGACTCTCTGCTGTTTTGTTTTCTGTTGGTTTGTGTAAGCTTCTACATTTTAAAAGAAACTAACTGGATTTATGAGAGCAGTCTTTTGCGATTTGATTAGTGTTTGGAAGCATTCCTTTGTTTGAAGAGGAGCCTCAAGAAATAGCTGAAGGCATTGGTCAGGCTGGGAAAGCTACAATGGAAACAAAATTGCCAGGAGAAGAATCTGATGCAGATTTTAGTCAACCCAAGGATTTCTGGATCAGCCTTCAAATGAGATATTAAGACAATGTTTATGAAAAACTGTCCCCCACAAAACAACTCTTTGCATCTATTCTTAAATCTGACTTGACTAATTTCTTCTAGATTATACTGAAGAATTCAGTTTGAGGATATATAAGTAATATTGAACAGATAACAGAAATTGATTTAGAAACTTGAAGGAAAAATGAGTACAAAGGCTCGAAAAGACGGCTATAAAACTTGACTCCAAAGTCTGACGTATGTAAATGCAAAACTCCTGCATCCTTTATACATTTGTATTCAATTGAAAGCTCTGTCCCTTTTCCGTTTATACCCTTTTAATTACTCAGGGCTACATGGAATACATGAGGTTCTGTTGATGGTTTGTCTTTGTTCCAGTGTTCCCATGTCATGTCCCTTGAACTCTGCAGTGTTCCTTCAGATATGAATTGTGCTGGGATATAATTTTTTGTCAATGTAACAAGGTGTGCTGGTGTTGAAGATGAGTGTTATGTAGATCTCAGATATTCTCGTTATTGAATTGTTAACTCAATTTGGCCAGTTACAATGTCAACACGCTCTGGAGAAATTTCTTATCTCAATCAGCTATGTCCTGGTCTATAACGATATGTCCTGGTAACGACAATATCTCCATCAAGCTTGATTTCGACTGCTTTGAGATACTACACTATAAAATCTGATCCCAATGTGAGCATAGGTGTGCAAAAATCTGTGCCTTAAAATGTAGCCCATAAATCAGGAAAACTGTAATAAATGAAAATGCAGTTTTCCTAGTTGTATTCACATGTTGCAGTGGTGTTACAGTCTGTGCTTGTATCAGCTACATCAGGCCCCTTGGTAGAAGCCTTTGTGGTAGAACCCAAGGGTCTTTAACTGCCTCTTTTATTTATATTTTTTTTCCCCCCATTACTAACAGCTACTAAAATGTCAAATTAATAGGTACATGGAGGTATGCAGTTTCAGCAATAGTGCAAAGATGCCAGAGCTGCATTTACTCTAAGCAGCTGAGAGTCAGTAATGGTTGTCTCTGTAATCAATGCTGGGAGGGAAGATGGTTATGTCACCTTCTACCATGTAGAACTGCACGCTGAAGTGAAGAATGCTAGAGATTGTTTTAGAGCTGATGTGATTGCATTGGTTGCAACAATATTATTGTCACCGATTAACTGTGGTCCAAGGAGGATTTGGTACACCACTTTTTATGTATTCCTCTGCATGTTCCTTCCTGTATCAAGTAGAGCAATGTGAAAGAGCAGCGTCATCTCCTTAGAACTTACTAGTAAAGAGACAGTATTTACAACATGTCTCTGAACAGCACCGCACGGATGATGGAACATTTCAAAAAGAATATCTGTGAGGGAAATAAACGCATTAATTGAACAGAATTATTGAGTACCAAAGCTACATGTTTGAGCGGTCTCTACAGTATTCAAATAACTGTTGAACCATTTGGCACAGCTGTAATAAAAACCTTTATCCATTAGCCCCATTGGTGCACGCTTAGGCAAATTAACTCTTTTATATGTAGATCTAAAGAAAATGGTGTGTTATAATTAAATTATTCTTTTGGGGGCACTAAACCTCTCTTCAAACAGCTTGAATATTAGTGTAGTCGTTCTTCTTTCAGCCCTACTAATCACAGCAAATTTAGCTTGCACAGCCAGAGTCAGGGTGCATGTTACAGGACATTCTGGCAATAGTGATGAACAAATCCCATAAGTACTGGTATCTGGTTTATAAAAGGATTTTATGTAAAGTTAATGTGAATTTATTTGAATTCTTGCTGTTTGTCAAATCATGTTGCTGTTTTAAGATGTCTGATGCTCAAGATACGTGTAGGTTGGAGCCCACCTGAGAGAAGTCCATTATATGACTAACTTTGAGTTTGAATGGGCAGTCTAGAGGATAAATGGCAATTGTAGTGATTATATTTAAAAAATACTACTATCACAAACTCACTCAAGTTTTTCTCTCGGATTTCTAAATAATTTCAAACTTATTTGAAGTAGATGATGTTTTGAAAACTTCTTATACTGGATGGAAAAGGCACTAGATACTGAATCATAATGGAACAGACCCTTGGTTACCTAAATGAATATTTAGGCCAGGATTTCCTGACATAACTACCGGTTGCTCTAGATCTGATACTTTGAACTATGCCTCATTTACTGAAAGTGCCGAATATCTCTTTCCTGAAAACTGGGCTCTATGGACATGACCTGTTCTGACTTTTAGTTGTAAAGGTGTGTAGAAGGTAGTCTTATATTATTATCTAATTTAGCCTTGGATTTCCACAGATATCCACTGGAATTAACAGGATGAAAGATGTATTCATACCTCCTTTTCTTTGCTGTCTGTGCCCTACGTTGTTAGTCTTGTGGGTGTGCTCCTGCTGAGTGGGGCAGGTGATTGCTTTCAAACAGTTTCGGTGCGGTTCATAGGATGGCTGCATCTTGCGGAGTCCTCTGTTGGAAACTATATCGTGGTATTTTTTTATGTTTTAGGAAAAGAGATTTCAGGTACTGTAAATGCTGTGGTTTACCTTAAGGCTAAGCTCTGCCTTTATTTTTATGTTGTCCCAGACAATGGTGGGCTCGGGCATAAGCCAGTGTCATTACCCAAATATCCTTTTCCCTTAGGCTTGCTGAACTACCTGATAAGTGTCTTGAAGCTTTCAGCTATGTAATAACTTCAGCATCTAACATCTGAGGTCAGAAAGCTGAGCTATTATCAAAGTAGATTCATTTAAATAAGACTTATGATAGTATAGAGCAAAAGTAAGATTAGGAGAAAGATGTCATTAAAACATCCAACTCATTATGGACACTGCAGTTTGGAATTCGAGTGAGTAAAGCGGATTGCTTTTTCAAATTATATGCTGCAGGATATAAAAGAGCAAGCAGTTTATCTCACAGGACCATGAGTCGCCTTCGGTTCGCACATGCAGCTTACATCAGTGGAAGTCCCAGCATATTCTGAGGGCATGATATACAGTCCAAACCTGGCAAATCTCTTAAGAGGAACAGTGTTCAAAAATTGAGCCATCCATTTTGTTTGGCACTTCTTTAAATTGGAAATCAGCACATTTAAAATGGCTAAATTCAGTGTGCATGTGGATCTCTCAGGCAGCTGGTATGGATTCTAGACTATGATAGGCATGTTTTCTGTTATTGCTGTTACCGTTGTGCTTAAATAAAAAAATCAGTTACAGTGCCCTGGATGATCACTTCTAGGGCTTTTGAGAAAAAACAGCATGTCTCTGTTCTTTCCTTTAAGGTCCCATATTAGTCACCTCTAAGGCTTGTGCTGTTTTATTGAGGAGCAGAAAAGACACCCCTGCAATTACAGTGCCATGGCTGGCACTAAATTCCAGATAAGCAATGAAGTGTGATGAGAGCCTAAAGGATGGCTGAGGTGGACCCCTACTTCCACTGAAGTCAGAGCAATTACAATGTTTTATCTCATGCATGACTCAATCCCTAATTTAATACAACTTTATCTTCTTTCTAAGCCCTTTATGTGTAAGTCACACTGATGTTTCTGGTGTGCATTTACATTTCTGCCACCTTAGAATTTCCGGATTTTTATTTCCACCTAAGAAGGATGATCTCTTTCCTCCTGGTTAGGCAATAATTGACAGTGTGCACTGATTTTAATTAGTCTGCCTAGACTTTCTAAAGGTGGTACGGGACGTAACTTCCAAGTAAACTTAGAAGGTGTTTCCCTGTTCATTGATTTCATGTCATGAAAATTTATCCATTATGGATTTAGTGAAGATTAGGAATTTCAGAAATGTTATTACTAGTCAGTAATTGATTTATTTTAGTGCTCTGTGTGTTTGTGGGGGTCATCAGTTCACTTCCGGGGAAATGCAGCTGATCTCCTACTGTAATTCATAACCATTGCTTCAACTCTCAGCATCAGCGAGTTGTTTAACCTTGAGGCTACTTGACGTATCAGTAGTGATGCCTAATGTGCAAATGTGCTATTTTGTAATGCAGAGATTGTGCCTCAAACATCCTACCTTGCAGACTACATTAAGTTTTCTAGAAGGTGAAGCATTATTTTCTACATCTCTCCTGGGATGTACAGAAAGCCTACTGAATTCTTTAAAGACTTGGTATTTAGTTTGCTTACCAATCTTGCTGTTATCAGATACCAATGGAAATGCATAATGTAACACACAAAAAAGAAATGATGTGTCAGCGTTATGTAAAAATTGCAATTGTTCCACTTATTTTGAGATGTTCTTTGAGTGCCAAAACCAATCCTTTGGCATCTTATGTAAGTCTAATTTATTTCCACGTCCAGAATTTTTTCCTGGTAGTGGGTGGGCCAGATACTGTCAGTAATCCAGAGGTGCCAAAATGCGAGGTCACAGGTCTGACGTGAAAATGAGTAATTTCAGACCCAAAAGGAGACTTGAAACACTTGGGATATTCTGGAGCAGAAAATAATTTATTCCCTTTTCCCCTTCTCCTCATCCCCCAAAAGAATTCTCCTCATTCTCAAGTTCTCATGGAATTTCACGGCTCAGACTCGGGTAGTGACCAGATTTTACAACTGCTGTTTAGCCACTGCAGTTATAACCGCTCTTAAAGCGACTATATTTTATCTGAAAAGCAAGAAGCATCTTCTGTTAAATTGGTTGGAAATTTTTTGAAGGATTGTGCCCCTATTTAAAAATGAGGGCTGTTTGAAACCGAAGCATGTGGAAGCTGGTTGAATCTTTAACAAAGTTTTCAATATGATATGAAGGTAGACTTTTAGGGTCCTCGAAGCTCTTAGGGTCCCTACTGTCACATTCCCAGCTCTCTGGTTTCCTAGTCCCATCGTTGCACTGGTGGCTAAAGAGGGACTGAACTCTTGAAGTTCTCTGCAGTTCTACTCTTTAAAAAGTAGTTCGCATTCTGTGTCCACCCTGGCATCCAAGGTACTTTATGTGCAATTTACTCTATAATGTGAGTTTTTCCATGTGGGCACTAATTTTTTGCACAACTTTAAGTTTCTGCACTAATTACAAAGTGACTCTATTAACTTCCCATGAACTTTTTACTTATAAGCATTTTTCAGGGTAATTAAATTGTTTAAGTAATTCAGCTGATAATGCATATTGTAAATAAGACTGTAAGAAGAGTGCAAACAATTAGTGATTTGATTCTGGTAAGGAGTGTTTTGAGTTCTAAATTTAGGGATTTGTGGTTTTTAATTCCTCCACACTTACTTCTGCAAGAATGAAGGTAAAGAAAGACACAATGTGTTTAAAATTATTCCTAAGGGGAGGATCATAGTTTGGGGAGCAGAACTGATTTATATTTGTGTAGGTTGCAAACGGAATACGTTTTTTCCACACTGAGGAGTCTTTCAACAGGTACTTGGGATTCCTGGTTTCCTCTTCTAGTTTAGACATCAATTCGCTGTCTGACCTTAGGTAATCTATTATCACACTTTCAAATTTATGTGCCTGTAGCTACATTCCCATACTTAAATAAGTGACTTGAGGACTGTCAAAAAGCAAGTAATTTATGTAATTGTGTAACTATGGAGAACAAGCCCGGTTCTGTAGAAGCTAAGGATATCTAATTTTACACTGATCTGTGCCATTCACTTAAATATCTACATAATTCTCAGTAGGAAGGGGAACTGGCTGTCTAGTTTGAAGTGATAAATTTTGAATGCTCAGTCATTGTCTAAGCACATCAGTTTATTTATGTGTAAACAATTTCCTTTTCTACCATATATGATTCTACAAAGATTGATTTTTCTGTATTAACCTGATCACCAGCAATTACAATGTGCTGAATGTGTGTGAGTAGCAAAAAGTTGATCCAGTAATGAACAAAATGATGCTATGACAGCTTTTGGTAAGAAAAAATAAACAACAGTTTATGAAAGATTCTTCAATGACAAATGTACAATATTGAGGCAGTAGCTACTATTTAATTAATAATCTTTTGGAAAAAAAGACATCTGTATTAAGTATCCAAATCCACAGCTCCGTTGCTCTCACTCTAACAAAAAACACCTCGTGAGATGTCAAAAAATTCTCCTGCAGACTAACTGAAAACTGCTGTGAACATTTCTTACATCTCCATAGCAGGAAAGAGAGGTTAAAATATGTATATGTTTCTATCTATTTAGATGACCTTGTAAGTGATTTCGATTTTAACCTCAAGGTACATAAGTACTATAGACCAAAGGTGCTGGTGTAGGCAAGTAGCATATGTTTCTGAAGCAAATATTTCTGGGATGGAAATAATGACCATCCTTGTGAACAACTTCCAGCCATTCCATCATTTATAGAACTATTACAGTACCTTCAGCTTTGACTACAAATTACACATATGCCTTCCTGTAGTCTACATCCCCTTTGCTCCTTGGTTCATTTTCAAGAATAGCTCAGCTTTTCCTACGCTTAAGTAAAGAATTAATTTATACTTTGAAATGATCAGAACTTTTATCTTTAAAAATACATGACTTGATTTAATTCTGTGTTTTGTGAAGTAAGTTAAATGTGGTTTCCTGCATATTTAAAATGATGACCCTTTCTTTTAAATTGCTTATGATGTTTAATCAGCAAATCAAGACATACTTCAACTCTAATTAAAGCTCAGTGGAAATGCAGAAGGGTAATGGACGTAGGACAGGCAATCATCTGAAAACTGAAAAAGTACTGCATTACAGAAAATGTTCATGGCATACTTGCATTTTCAGAAGGCAGATACAGTTGCTTCTGCTGCATCAGTTATCAAGATTTTTAATAATTAGCTGTGGTATAATTAACCATTAAATCAAGGAAGTTGTCTTGTTTCTTTGATAAGAGGTTTCAATATTTCTGTATTCAGAGTATGAAACAGCTATATCTTTGTTTTAAATTACTCTAGTAGAGCTTATTTACATTCCCAAGCATAAGTAAATTTTACAACCCTCAACATTACCTTCTTACTGTTTTAAGTGATCTTCATTCCATCAATGAAATCCTCTCAGAATCATGATAGCTCTTTGTACATTTGGACACGCCAACCTGGCAAGAAACCAGCTGGTTTCATGTAAGTTGTGCCATATACAGTAGTTGAGTGTTCAACTCCCTCTATCTTTTCATAACTGTTTTTAAAAGTGGGAAGGTTTGGCAGTTCCAGATGGTTCTCAATTCTGGAGTTGCTGCTGCTTGTGTCCTTGGATTATTAGCTGTGCATTTTTTTTTCCTTTTTATTTTTTTCTTTTTTTTCTTCTCTCTCCTCCAATTTTTTTCATTGACTTTGTGATTATAGTAGCAAACATGATGAATTATACTAGGCTAGATTTGTTGCTGGCGTAGTTTCAATAACCTATGAGTTTTGTGAATTTGACACATGATGGAGGAAGATTATATTGTGATTTAAGGGGTAGGAGAAAAAAGTACTTTTTCCACACATATATGCTTACATTTAATAAAGATCCTATGAGATATATATGGTTTGTAAGACAAGACAAACAGAATTTTATTTTATTTTATAAGTTATCACAAAAGGAGGGGTGTATCTGATCTCCATATATAACTATATTTGGAGTATGTATTGCAATCTCTTTCCAAACTATTATTTTTTTTCCACATAATATTTTTCTTTTGGAGTGATATTGATAATATATGGTTCCTGCTCAGAAATTACTTCTCTCTTCTCCTTTTCCACACTTCCCTTAGGAAAATGTTGACAAAATAATTTTGGCTTGCATAGACACAGAAAACAAAAAGTTTCTCACAGTCTGTGTTGCATGCACAAAAGAAACTCAGGCTGAGTGCTTTCAATTCTGAATTGAATCATAGTGAGAGATGAGAAGGCAGGACCATGGTTGAGTGCTTCACTGCCTCTTTCTGGTTGAGAAATAGAGAATGGTTGCAAAAAGCTGCCATGCAAGGATTGAGTCTTCCCAATGACATCTTAGGCCAAGTGCACGAAGCCCTAAAAGTATATTATGTGTTGTAGAAAACTTGTTTTCTTAATCCATATGCTAATGAGATTTTTATAATAGGCTTCTATGTCTAAATTAGCACTAGTCTCTCAAATTTTTCTCTCTTTGTAAGATCCTTACAGCACTATTCCATTTGAGCAGTTTTTGATTCCGACTGTATCCAGAAACCCAACAACCTGTCGGGTGATTTTAAAGATGACATTTCTGGTTGCCCCTGTAGTTCAGTGGAGACGGTGCTATGAACTGTCTTTATAAAGAGTTATGGTTATCTGTAGACAAATAGTTTTACTTTCTATTCATTTGTTGTAGCTTTCAGGGTTAGGTAAGCTTGCTGGTAGGGGATGGATGGCCAAATGCTGCTGGTGAAAGACCCTGTTGCCCAGAAAAGAGGTTGCATGCTGACTGTTTTTAGTGTATTAGAATGAAAGGAAGACACAGATAAGATTTCAGATATATTTTTATTTCTTTCTCACTTTTAAGTTTGTCTAATAAAATAAAGCATTTTCTCTGCATCCTGCTCGAGATTTGGGAGGTTGTATTGGTGGTGGGTTTGGTTTGGTGTTTCGGGGGTATTTGTTTATTGATGTGTTCTGGTAATTTGAGGGGGTTTTAATCAGATCTACTGTTCTAAAGTTCACTGTCTACATTAGGTATAAACCATAGTGAATGACAGTAATATGTCTGCAAGAGGTGTGCAACTACGTATAAAACAACAAATGTCTGGTGCTTCCTGTTCGTGAGTATGGTTCCAAAGTAGATGACGAGATGATGTCTTCTTTTATCCAGTTTGAATAACTATATTTCTCATCAAACCGTCCATATTCAAGGAGGATCTGACAGTTATTAATAACATGATACTTGGGTTAAAATAGAAGGAATTAATGTGGGATGCATGTATATGTAATTCTGAGTAATTTCCTTTTGTTTGACAGGAATTTTGCTGAAATTCAGGACTGATGTTTTCAATTTATCTTACATTGCAGAAAAGTTGTATATAGCAGATGGAAGGGCTCTGATGAATGCAGCACTTGCTTTTTCTGCTGTCCAATAAAACTGGAATGACACTGTGAGAAACTAGGAGCTCTTGTAATCTGTGAGAAGTCAAGAGAAATTATATTACAGTAATTGACTTCAGTAAGATCGAGATTTTCTTTAACAATTCCATTGGGCTTTAAGTATTTTTACAGTCTATTTTAAGACATGTGCACAGTGGTGGAAGTAGTGCTTCTAATCAAAATGGGCTATATTTTATTCAGACCTTGGAGATCAAGTAGGTAGAGTTAATTGGCTTATAACTGACCTGCTTAAAGGATGTCAAAATTGGCTGTTGGCTGTTCCTTTATAACATTAGCTTGATTGACTAAGATTCTAGCAGCAAGATATGAAATATTGTGAACCCAATTCATTAAAATTGTCCCCATTTTAGATCATTACATATTTTCAGTGCAAATGGAACATACTTGCAGCATAAAAGAAGTATAGATATATAAATTGCTAACCCATCAGCTCCTTCTCCTTTTGTTTCCCTCTCTGGAACAAAAGACTCCAGCCGGTCATATGAAAATAAGGAGGGAGCATTGGGCATAATTTTTCCCATGGTACTGCACAAAATATGTCTAAAAAAAAAAAAAAATACTGAAAAAGGAATATCATGGGCTTTCTTTCCATTATTTACTTCCAGGATATCTGGTTGCCTGTAATGCAAGGGCAAGAGTGCTGTGCATCGAGATCTATCATTACGTCAGAATTTTGCCTCTCTCATTATTGAGAAAGGATTTTATTTATTTGAATAATAGTTTTATTTAATCTTTTTTAAATCATTGTCCTTTACTCTGTTAGACATATAGCTGCTATTCCTTAGGTGTCTGATATTATTACGTTGTTAGTAGGATTCAATTTTGAATGTGGCATAGTTGGGTGATGGTTATATGCAAGATAGAGGCACCATTTGTAGTCTGAGGAAACTGCAACTAGTGATCATCCCATCACATAAAAGGATGGAAAATTGGGAAGTTTCAGTATCTTACGTGTACATGCATTTTGTGGGTAGGTACTTCATCCCTGAGCTCTAACTGGTGTAGAGGAAGATACCGCTCTGCAATCTTAAACAGAGCTGTTAACGTAAAGGCAGGACTTAAAGGATTAATATAGTTACCAAAATTAATGTTGAAACCAAGGACCCTGATGTTATCCCACTTGTTTACCACAGGGGTAATACTCTTGCAGAGACAAAGTGTTGTTTCTCTGAATTCAGAAGGAGAAGGGGGTTTGCTTGTGGTTCATCTTTTCAGGTAGTTTTATGCTGGGAATTGTCTCACTGAATTTCTCTCAGGGTCCACTGCTGCATTTTCCAATGTCCTTGGCTTTGTCCTCTCTCTGGTCCTCAGCTGTATGCTTTGCAAACAAGGTCACTCAACCGTATGGAAAAATGGCCAGAGCCATGCAGATGCACCCCGACGTGGGTGGGCGCTGCTGCTGTGTTACAGCTTGGTTTATGAGGTTGTTATTGTGTGTGGACGCAGGTAGCATTCATAGCTTTTACATTCACCAGCTCACAGGAAGTATAATTTAAAGCATATCTAGTCATAGTCTTGCAAGTTGTACAAGGCAGGCTACATTCTTTGAAGGGTGTTTTACATGTGCCTTGTGCAACGGAGCTCCCGACAGGAGCCTGCAACCCTTCCACGCGTGCTGGGAACGCTTGGGCAGAAGGGATGAAGTGCCCCACGCCAGCACAGCCTAGGCTGCTTTCACAAGCCCCTGTGCAGGCCATGGCAGATCTCATGCTTTACAAGGTCCAAGACACCCCGTGCTCTGCCTGTATCTCCCTCACTGTTAGGGGAAGCTGCAGCCAAGCTGCTGCCTTTTTCGTATTTCAGGGAGCAGCAGCAGGCACTTGCTACAGCGACTTTGTCAGGTGCAGCTGCAGCCATCTGTCCTTCGGCCAAAGGCTTCTGGTTTTTTTAACGTGGAATTGTGGCACAGACATAGGTAAAATAGTACAAAGACACATCCATTGGCCACTTAAAAATGTGTTAAACTCAACATATATATGATTTACAGTGATGCTATTCCAGATGCTTTTGAGCTATGTCTTATGCAAGCCTTTGGGGTTGCTCAATAGGGTATATTATCGTTTGTTCATTTTGGCAAATTCCAGAAAATCCTACAGGGGCTAAACTTAACCAAAATCCTCATTAGCTCTAATAGCAAACAATGAATTCAGCATCTTTAATCTGACAAACTTAGTCTCTTTTTCTTTCTTTACAAATTAAATAGCTTTTTCGAGTTCTGCATTTGAGCACAGAAGGCAGAACATAATGAGCGCCAGTCTTCTGAAAGAGGCAATGTCCTGGGGAGGATTTGCCTGCTGCGTTCTGGGAAGGTTTTATGGGGGTGGGGGGCTGTTGGTGGTGTCTGTTTGTTGATTTTAATTTTTTTTAAAATTATACTACATTGCTGTGCCAAACGTAGAGAGCTTCAGAGATGTAGCTAGATGCTTATGTTCATATGTGCGTTCGTTAGCAAGTACTCTGACGGTTGGTAAAGTGAGAATATAATTAATTCATTGTAAGGGGCTTCTTCCACATCAGTTATCCCATTCACAAAGTAAAAGCCACAGTATGTTCTGTTCCCTTTCTTTGAGTTTCAAATCTCTTGGGATGCAGGTGGCTCAGGTAGAAGTCTGGCATCATTTGCAGGAGCTTTGTAAATGTTGGGGAGTGATATAATAATATGATTTAAAAAGTTATGTCTCTTAGTAATCTAAATTTAACCTGTGGTAGTGACCAAAAATGTTGCTTGTGCTCCTTATTTGGCTGTTGAAAGACTTTCATATCGTAATCTTCTGCAGTGAACAGATAACAAATTTTAAAACAAAGTAACAGCAGCCAGCATTAAATAGCTGGATTTTTTTTTAAAGAAGGAATGATCTCTTGCCCTTCTCAGCAAACTTTCGCCGTAAAGTGAGGTCTTCATTTTCCTTCACTTTTACTGGATACACACTTGATTCTGCGTAGAGCCTTTGCAGGCAGGCTCTAGGTGACAAGGGAGAATTCGAGGCTTCCAAAGATGCGGGTTAGCAGGCATTTCAAACTGCCCATTGTGGTGTCTAAATTAGTTACAATTATGGCAGTGCTGCAGTTCAGAAGAACAATGCGTGGTTCAGGCCATCTGCTACATGCATCTACTGGACTGTCTCATATATAAATAAAATTACTATTAATGGGTAGAAGTAGTCGTGATGAGGGTTTCTCATGAGCGTATAAGTGTATGTGTGTATATGATGTATAAAGCAAATCCACAGTGAAAAGCAAACCTTGCCCAAGTTTTGTGAATTCTTTCAGCCATTTTGCAAGAATAATTAATTATAAGACAGGAAATTCTCAGTTCTGTTTAATGCATTCTCTGAAGAAAAGTGAATCATTTTATCTCTTTACATTTTATCCAGCCTTTCCAGTGCTTTGTTTTACTGGTGAAAATTTAGATTCTTATTCTCATTCTAGTGTACGAAATGTTCCTTTTATCGCATTGTTATAAAGTGTGGCACCGTTGGTTAGATGATAGAAAGCAAGTGATTTTGCCTCCAGTCTTCTGTCCATCTAAAGTACTGGTGCACAACATACTTCTCTCTATGTCAAATTCATGCTGTTTTTCCTGATTTATACAGTGAGGACAAAAAAAATCAGGTAAATTTCACCTATTCTCATTTTGTTCTCCCTTAAGCCTCTTACTGTTTTGAGGCCTTGATATTAATCGTAATTTCCCAATATTTCTCCTGTCTACTTTCTACCACTTTCATTTTCAAATTCTGCTAAAAACTCATTTAGTTTTTTCTTACTACCTTTTTTTTCAGCATTCTGCGCATCCTACCTTAACAGGACTGTCTTTTTTTTCATTTGTCTTATGTATTTATGGATTGGAATATGTCCTTTGCTGTACATTAAATCCTTTGGTGCTCCCTAGCTAGCCTTGACTGTGTGAATTTAATGAGAGTTGTGTAGTGCTTGGTGTCGTAAGTTATCTTAGGCTGATTTTTCAACTGTCTGCTGTTGACCTAGTTTATCGCTTTCCTGATGTGGCATGCGTAAGGGTGCCCCAAAGGCCACTACTTGGAGCAGAAATCTCATTCTCTGAAGTCTACGGCTCATCTGGATGCAGGGCTGCTGCTGCCTTCCTCTTAGGTATGCGTTTATGTTACAGAATGGGACATATGGACTGGAAAAAAATGTCAAGGGAAGGCTTGTATCTCCTGACCATCTTCAGAGTAGAGGGAGAAGCATCCACTGGCACAGTGATACTAGGAGCATGTTTTATAACCTAGCCCATTTGCAGACTAAAGAGAGGTTATGTATGAGGATGATTATGATCCCGACAGTTTCTGTACTGCCACTTCCAGTGCGGAGCGTGAATGACATTGCTTTTCTACTCCTATTGATTGCCTCGTCCCAAAAAGCGCTGAGATTCTTTTACACTCATGGAAACTGTTCTTACTTGCAAAATATGGAGGCAGATTAGAACTGAAATTTGAAATTTTGTTAATCAGTAGGTGATCAAATCTAAATTGGAAAGTTCCAAAACAGTAGTCAGGCGTAGCAAGAATCTAATTATACATCTTCTCACGGTGTAGAATGAAATCCCTATGGAATAACTGCACTTTTTCATGACCTGTACATGGTCTTAATTTCATCTAAACTGACAACACATCAAAGCAAGTTCTTACTGGTGTTCTAGTAGAGTCCTTGACTGTCCCTTGTAAAACACACCACGCTGCTGCAGCACAAATCATTACCAACATGCTCTGTAACACTTCATGCATACCTTGAAGGTAAGTCAGGAGCCTTCTGTGGGATAATGAGCTATAGTATCTCAACTTCAGCCAGCTTGCTGTTGGAATGACATCAGGTTTTAGTAACTGATAGTAACGGATGATGTAAGGCACTGTACGGCTTTCTTCTGACTGTTTCCCGGCATATTTATCAGGAAAACTGTGCACAACTCCCAGATTTGTGGTAGAGCTGCAATTGGATAATTTACAATGAAAAGTGCTGTCCTTTCATGTATGTTTTATTTCTGTGTCTTCAAAAACTTGCTTGTGAAAGTGTAGTTAGAATGACTTCAGTATTTTTAAAGCTTTGTTTATGCTCAATTGTGGGTTACTGCATTACAGTATTATTGAGCAGCTTAGATCTGAATTTGGAGCTGAAATCATATCTAATAAAAACGGCAGTGCAACTTGGGTGATTGTAATGCAGTTACTGAGCTAATGTGAAAATCAGCTGATCTCCACGTGCTTTTTCGCATGCAACTGATACACTGAAACTTCAGGTTGTTGGGGAAATCCATTTTTATCTGAGATATCTTTCCTAGATACCCTGTGATTGCATAAACTGGTCGTGGTTCACTGGGGACTCCTAGTTGTCATTAGTGGTTTATAGGGTCAGCATTTTTGTAAAAAGTGTGCACAGAGTCCCTGAAAAGCGCCGTGGTGTGGGAGTTCAGGACCTGTACCTCACCCTGCCATTGACCTGCATTGCGAAGGAACACAAATTGCTTTACCTTGCTGTGAGTCAGCTTCGCTGCCTGCTGAATAAAGATGATAACACACACCTTCCCAAAGATGCACTTCATAACGATGGTACAATAATTTGTCAAGTGGTCACTAAAGATCTGGTGCCTCAGACAAATAATAATGACTTTTTCTTGAATCTGTTTTGGGTTTATCTCCTTTAAAGACTGTTTTCTTTGTTTCTCAAACCGTACAGAATGCTAGAGTTCTCTTTCTAGGCATTGCGTTTTCTCTTCTTACCTCACACGAGTGTTATGGGGAAGGCAGTTTTATCTGGCACATAGTACTTTGTCTAATTATCTGGCAATCAACAGAAGAAATAATTCAGGCCTTAAAAGGATTCTTGGAATTTTCTAAAATAAAATATTGGTCAGAGGCTGGTTTTGTCATATTGGGTTTGTACAGTGAATGTTTGAGTCCTTCTGTGCCTCTTCTCCCTTTCCTCTCTGTCTTTTGCATGCTTCTTCTGAAAACAAAGTTCTTTGACAAGCTCTCATGGAAATTAGCACAAGCTGTCCTTCACTTTATTTGATGCATGCTTAGCGCTAGTTACTCAGTCCCTAAGTGTAGGAGTTGGGGTTTTTTTTCTACTCTTGTGTTGCACTCAACCAGGATTTGGATACTTTGGTCTTGCTAGAGCCTGTGGGCTGCCTTTTTTTTGGGTTTTTTGGTCGTGTTTCCTTTTCCTTCTTGTTCTACTCAAAACATGTGTTCAGAAAGATGTTTTTTCTTTAGTGGACTTTCCTAGCACCTGGAAATCTCAGCTGCAGGGTTCACTGTTGGTGTTGGAAGATGTTAAGGCAGGAACAGCACTGTTTCTCCGCTCATTGCTGATCCCAGACCCACTGGGGAAATGACAATGCTGAATATCTTCATCTTTGGCAGACTGAAATGTTTGCAATATGTTCTGCTGCCCACTGGTTCACTTGAGTCCAAATCTCTTCCAAAGCAGCTTGACCTGAGCTTTCTTGAAGCTGTAATATTAACTAAGTAAATGTGTATGACTTTTAATAAATCAAAACACTTGTAAGCCAAAAACCCTAGGGATTTTCAGATCTTTCCAGAAATATTTTGTTGTTTGGTCTGGGTTTAAGACATTGTGTTCTTTTTACTCTCTATTAAAACTATCTGGGAAGTCCCAAGGTAATTCAGTTCAACAAAGGCTGGGAGAAGCACCTCTACTGCTTTCACTTTTAGGATGGTTACTTGCCTTATTTCATGTCAGTGAGCCAGACTCTGTTCCTGACAAAATGAAACCTCAAGGTCAATCAAATGTGGATTTACAGTGTCGAGAAGGAGATGCAGCACTACATTGGATGCTTTCTAGAATCCATATGGCTTTATGGAACGTTTCACTGGATCTGTGTTTAGTACATGTGCTGTGGACACAGAGGTTTTGATAGACTCAAACGACAGACGCCCTCTTCAAATAATCTGGCATGACAACGTGCTTAGCATAAATGAGTAGAATATGATAAATGGTTCTTTTTTTCATGCACACAATTTTTAATTGAGCTAGAAAAGAAGATTTTCAAGACATTTAATGATGAAAGGTCCCTGTATGCACAATTTAATAGTTAATTATCCATATATATTCTTTACCTCTAAATGTAAAAGGCTTATGTTTTCAGAATCTGAATTTTATTCTGACTTTTTCTAAAGATCTCTGTGTTCAGGAATCCGGTCACATCTCACTTTTCTTCTGTTGTGTTGTATATAAGATAACTTTCCTTAATTTTTCAGTTTGTCAGCAAAAGTTATGTAGACCAGATGTAGTGCTACAGGAAGAATGTCTTTATCTTACAGTATAGAATAAAATCTTTCTATTTCTTTTTCTGCATCACGCTTACTTATCCAGTTTCGTCTCTCAAGGACAATCCATTTTATAAGCACTTAAATGGTTTAAAGCGTATTGAAAAAATAATGGATTTTAAATGTTTGGTGGGAAATTCTGATGTAGTTATTGTTACTTCACTATTGAAACCAAAATACTGTTTCATACAGGTTTGAAATAAACAGTAGTGTGTGTTCTCATCGCCAGATGCAGAATGGTGGAAAAGCCTTACTCCAGTGTTGGGTGTGGCTTGGCAAGATCAAGGCTTGACGGACTTGCGTACAATAACTTTCTCAGGAGAAGAGTAGCCCCAAATCTCTTCTCCTGACACATCAGAGGCAAAAGCAGACAGAGGTATTGGGCGTTATATGGTTGTACTTATGCTGCTCATCTTGGCAGCAGCAAGCTTTGTGTTAACAGTCTGTCCCACTAGATTCAGGGTCAGATCAAAACTAACGTGTTAGATTGTTATGATGAAGCATATATGGCAAGAAAGTTTACCTTTCCTAACAATATTTATAAGGTGATTTTTCTTTCCAATATCCACTTATTGAGAATTCATTTTATTTGATAATTACTGTGTGCTGATATACTGGTCGGGACAGTTTTTTCTGTTACAGGTTATCACTGCTTCCCTTTGCTTTGCCTTTAAATATCTGTAATCAGATCTGGAAAGAAAGCCTTTCATTCTGAAATATATTTCAAAAATGTCATTTTGGTACATTTCATAGGAGAGTTAGACCAATTAAATTCTTCAAAATAATGGTGTTCTGAACTTGTGTCTATTTCTGGTGATATTCTGCAGTGCTTCCTGTGATGAATCAGAGACAGATACAAGCAATAGTATGAGTTAATTTAATGTGAGTTAATATTATGGGTTTTTATCAGAGCTCTGCAGTATATACAGAGATGTGTTTGCTGGTTAATATTTTTTATATTATTTTGTCTAGTTATATTTCCTTATCAATGAAATGGAATATAGCAGGTTTTGTACACACTGGATAAAATTTGATTCAGTCAGGTCAAAGGTTACTTTTGTTTGTGTTATCCAAGTTCAATCTCTGCTTTACACAGAGCAGAAAAATGCATAAGAATACTACTTAAGACAGACTGTTTGTCAGAAAGGTTAAACTGGAATTCCTGTTGGTTAATTTTTTTCTACAATTTTTCATGACGTTTTTTTTAAAAAACATCAAATATCTAAAAATATAAGTTTTCAACCAAAACTGAATATTTTGGGTTTGTTTTAAACATGTTACTGAGATTCTTTGTCTTAATTTCCTTTTGTAAACTTAATTCATTTCATTTGTAATCTTAATTTTCTTCTGCAATACTTCGACAAAATAAGTTAACAAGGGTCTATATTTGTGCTTTGGATTTTTGTCTTTTATAAAAACATCATGGAAACTATAGTGTCAGCTAGGAAGCTGAGCATATAGATGAGACTGTGTGCATGAAATATTCATGCTACAGTTCCCTGAAAGCATTGCATTGAAGTACAAGGACTTGTTTTCTTTCTCTTTCCCTCATTCCCCAGTATTTTATCTTGGCATTATCTCAAAAAACAAAAAGGAAAGGTGGATTATGACAATGCAGAATATGTGACTCTTCCTGTCAGTTCTAGCAGATATGGGAAGAGAAGCTCATGAAAACTTTTTTGACCAGCTGAATGGTAATTTTTGCATTTCAGTTTTCATCTGCTCATTTAATCTTCCTGTATTTTGAGACTGAAATCCATTTCTCTCGAAATGATTGGCTGTAAAAACATTTCAGTTCTGTATGTTTATGATGTTCAATTGTTTCACTGTGAAATTCTCATTAAATTCTCTTTTCCTGCAAAATGTTCAAGCAAAAATATTGTGGGGTGCAAGATAATTTGGATTCTTTTTTCTTTTTAATTTTAAGGATATATGTATTAAAATTTCAAAAGTAAACCAGTTTTAAACCTGAGGGCTTTCCATTTAGAAGACGTAATAATGAAAATACATGAATTTCATCACTGTCTTTTTAGTCTTTAAAAAATGCAATAATATTCTTTACAAAATTGTGAATGTGTTTTGAAACATTATTTTCCACTTGAAAGGAATTGGTTTAGAAATTTTTGTAGCAGATTTATTTCTTTACTGATTGTTGTGTACATGATCTGGAACTTTGTCTGGAATAATATAACTGAATTTGGGTTAATGTCAGGAAATCTTTTTTTTTTATGTAATTGATAAATTCATTCAGATTCCCACTATTTGGGAATAATTTCACTAGCGTGAGAGAATGCAAGTATATGCTGTCTGAAAGACCTGCAGATCTAATTGCTGTAGGTGTTTAAACTTTTTAAGCTATTCTTCTAAATAAGCAAATAAGGCTTTCTTTTAGTGGTACTGTGCTGAAAAAAATAATGAACAAATACAACTATGTAACTTAGACTAAAAGTCAGTAATGGGTAAACTGAGGTGCAGGTATAGAAATTTTTGGCAGAATAAGAAAAGTAACCTGGATCTCCTTGTGAATTATCTGTCATTTTCCTCTTGGGTTAGAAAGATGTTAGAAAACATTATTTATGAATATGTGGAAATATGTCACTGAGTTGTACAACTTCTTAGCAGAATTAGTCCAGAATTTTCCATTACCTGTTCTTCATCAGAAAACTTATAAATTAAAATAGGATACATCACACAGTCTGTTTTCTCACAAGTAAACTCATTCTAAGTTTAAGAGGAAGAACACACCTGAAAGCTATTACATGGGAACTGTACACTGAGTGCTTCCACTTTGTTTTCCTCAGCCAGGGAACCTTCACCCTGTTGTGTGTTGGCTGTGATTTACTAAGAAACAAGGTGGTCTCACCTTTCAGGGGATGAAGAGCTGCCCAGACTTTCAATCTGGTAAAGAGTGGAGGGATGTGGGCTCCTGTAAGGATAAGCAGTGAGGTCTGTGCTTCAGAGCGAGGAACCGGCAAAAATATTTGGTGGTCTGGTGTTTGCTGTTGAATCAAAATTTGCAAAGGAGAAAGAGACAGATTCTAGAGTTTCTACCATTACGTTCCTGTTATATCTTTGCTGTGTTTGATAGTCATCTGTTCACAAGAAGAAATTATCACTTAAACTATTCAATACTACTGCTGAATATTCTTATTTTGAAAGTCTGCTTTACTCTCACAAAGAAAGACCTAATGTTTAATTTACTTATGCTGTGGTCCTGAAGCTGATTTGTTAGACCTCACACACTGGTTCAAGCGTAATGAGTCTTGAACAGACTTTGCACCGGCAAGGTTGAAAAGCATCTGTCAGTGACAAAGTAATCAAATATTCCTCACCTCAGACCTTAACAAAACAGAGGAGGATAATCTGTACAAAGTGCAGTTACTGATTGCCATCCCCTCCAAATAATAAATAATTTAGAGCTATCACATGTTCCTTCTACAGTTAAGTACACAGGCAAAAAAAGAAACTATCTACATTTCATCATTAGCTTAATCAAGCCGGTGCATCAGTAACCTGCGTGAAACTGATTGCTGAAGAGCGGGAAGAGTCGATGTCTGTGTAACATATGATTTTGGACCTTAAAGTTTTTGAATTTTATTCAATATAAACTGAAGTTTCTAAAAACTATTAAGTTATTTTCTGTGAGGATAGAATTTTGAAAGGAGAATTTTTGGTATTTTATTCCCAAATAGTCTTATTTTCTTTTTCATTTGTTTCTGCATGAAATGAGCCCTTGACCCCTGGAGGAAAAGGTATTCTGAAAATCCAGCAGCCTTGGCTGATGTGAGGGGCTGCATAACCTCAAGGCATGCTCTTGGCTGCACAGCACGGAGGCTGCAATTCCGGAGTGCTTCTTTTTGTAACCAAGTTTTCTGGGTTTGCAAGCTTCTTACCATGGGGTTTACAGACAAAATCCAGCATTTGGGTAAAACTAAACTGGAGGAGTGTAAGTCAGGGAATCCAGACTCAGAGTCCCAAAGAGAAGGATACCCAGAAAACATAGGGATGTGGGACCATGTTCAAGTTCATCTCCTAAGCAGCCAGGTAGATATGACTGTTACTGTGTAATTATCTACCTGTTTGAAAAAATATCTCTGTCCTGCTCTGGACTATGAAAGTTATTTCTAGACTAGGTTAATTTTTAATGGTTGTTTTAGTGCTTAGTTAGTGGAAATGCAGGATGTGAGCAGGAAAATTAAAAACTACCATGGGTCAGTTTGAAAATGTGAATGATAATAAAGGATTAGGGTTTTTTTTTCTTTAGAAGTTGTGCAGATATTTGTTGTTTGGAGGCACAGAAGAACAGACTTTATAAAACTATTATCTAGACTTTAGCTGTCTGTTCACTAACCAAACTTCAGAGTCATAGTTTGTCTGAAGTACTTTTGTTTTGGATGATGAACTGCAAGCTTCTCTTGGAATTATCGTCTTAGATTTTCTTCTACAGACATCTTTTTTTTCCAGTTTCCTCAGGACACCCTGTGGCCTCTTTTGTTCCTCTGTCTATCTCTAGATTTTTTATTTTTTTTTTTTTAAACTTTTGAGAGTTTTGAAACCCTCAGGATGAAAAAAATGGAGATGGCAGATGTGAAATGTTCAAGAGAGTTCACATCCTGTAAGAACAAGAGTGAAAGTCAAATGGGAAAAATATGGAAAAACACAATGCATAAGACCTAGAGCTTTAAAGAAGGCTTGAAAAGACACCTTCAAAACATATTTTCCCTTTGAGAAACATCTCATCAAAAGGTTCTTTCAGCTTCTTTTATTTCCTCTGTCTTCAGTGAATTAAGTTTTAAGACTGAAATATTCCCTTGAGCATAAATAAACTTAGAAATCAAATGGGAACTAACTAGAGATGCAAAATTCTGCTTGATATCTTAGATATTCTGCTCCCTCCTCCACCCAACTGGGCTAGATATATTGAATTTATTTTATAAAAAAATATTTTCTAAAGCATAGAATGCTATGAGAGAGAGAATAGTCAGGTGCACATTCTAGGCTGCTTTGCTTTTCATAAGGTCCCACTGTACCAGATTCTGACCTTGAGCAGATAAATATCAAATCAGAGGAAATAAGTAGAAATGAACCAGTTTATAGCCATTGAAAGAGAGATAAGAATCAAAGATGTTGATGTCACTGTAGCTGCATCAGATACAACTCATTTCATACTAAATAAAACCTTTAATACCTTTCTGCTTCCCTCTATTCTATGGAAAGCTCTAGTTATGAGTTTGAGCATCCCCAGGTATGTTTCAATGCAGACATTTATTTGGAAAAGGGCCTGTTGAGGATTCTGTGTTAAGTTACCTAACAAAAAATAATTTAAAATGAGCCAGTGTCTCATGCATTACTGCCTTGCTGAACGTGCTACTATATTTGGAGGTGAGGTTTGAATAAAGACTGCATTTATGTAGGTAATCTTGTTTAATAGCAGTATTAAAACATTGAAAAAGGGCTGCTGCTGGTGGATAGGCTGACAGAGACTAATGGTGTGAGAAGACAAGTGGGCACTCAGTACCTTTTAATTATACGAGTAGGGATGCCCTACCTGTGTTGGAACAGTTTAGTCTGAGAACTAGATCTGCAAATTTCTGGACTTTGCCAAATCTTGTCAGTATTTTTGTGTCCACGGAAGTGATTTATGATTATTTTTATTGCTGGTTGGATTATAGCTAATTATAAGGCTCTGCACATACATAGATGTGCAGAATGGGGAATTTATTGTCTGGTATCCAAATAATGACTGGATGGGCCTTGAATAAGGAGCTGATCCTGCAAATAAGCCCAGGGGAGATTTTATTTTAAAAAAACCCGAAACCATAAATGTACCATTCCAAAACCACAAGAAAATTTCTTTTATTTTCTTCTTTACTTAAGGAGAGAGCAACATAGAAAAGCAGTGGTAAAAAGTTGTGATTGAAGAAATGCCAAGGAGATCAGTTAATGAACCTGATAAATCCCCCTTTCTAGCTGTTGTATAGACATTTCCTAAACACAGTCTCGGTTAATGGGGTAGGAAGTACTGGATTCCTCAGCGTCTAGGAAATGGAAATTCACAAATATTTATTAGGTCAAAGACTTGGTTTGCATTCAAATAGGGGTGAAAGAAACCCCATTGGTTCGACTGCCTGACTTACTGAAGCCTAGAGTTTTTTATTTATGAGTGTTTCTAGAGCTCTCAACATTGCTCTCATCAATCTGAACCGGCAGTGCGAGTTGGCGCTGGCAGTGCAAGGTGCTCTCCCGTTTCAGCGCAGGCTGATTGCGGCTGCTCACACCCTCAGCAGTGCTGTTGCAGGGTGCCCGAGCACGCTGGGTACTGCAGACCCCTCCGGCAACACATCTCACAGTGGCAGTGGTCTTAGTGTTACCGTCAAAATAGTCTGTCAGCTGGGTGTGCAAGTAGAAACTCTGGGTGGAGAACAGAAGAGAGTAAGATAGGTTCGTAAATTTCTTGATTTTTTTTTTTTTTCTGAAGTAGCTCACATCCTTATTTTGCATTTGAATTTCTGCTGATGTTTTTTTTTCAGAATTTCTTCACCAAAATAATGCATACGTATCTTGGTTAACTATTTCCAAAGGGAGTCCTTACTGCATGAGGCACTCAGAGGAGTTGGCCGGCGGATTTCCCTGGTGTGTAAATGGAACCTTCAAGCCAGTTAGGTATCTTTTGCTCCAGCGAGGGAGACATTTTTCCACCCCTTTAAACACCCCAGCTGTAGAGATGACATATCCTTAGTTCTGGCAGTGAAGATTGGCTCTGTAGATTAAGCAAAGAATTCCTGAAGCTCATACCCAGGTAGTTCTCGCATTATCGCCTTAAAGTGTTAAAGCTTAAAGCTGAATTCTTCCAAAAGGTAGAATCAAAATGCTCTTCTGCAATATTGCATTGATTCTCCATGCTACATCATAATGAACTTCAATCATTTTTTCCTTCAAGTGATCACTGATTAATCTAAAACTGTGAAATTAAGTTTTTTGAACCAGGAATTAAAAATTTCCGGCAATTAAAAACAAAGAAACAAACCAAAACAGCCACCAGCATTAGAAAGTGATTAAACATGAAAACAACTGAGATGCTGAAATTAGTTGCCCTTGTTCCAAAGGGTTTGTAACTACTACGATGTTTTTGAAGCTATTAAATGATAGTTAAGCTGTGTTATTATTTGTAAAGCAGCTACTTTTGTGTCCTGGGCCTACTGAGTGAATGTCTTGCACAGCAGGAGACTGTAAGATAGCAAGCCTAATCACTGTCATTTTACTATACAAGAGCCAACTTCAGAAAATGATGCCTTAAATTATAAGATCTAAACAAAGACAAGGCTACACAGCTGGGAACTTTGTTCTTTTCTATCATTGAAAAGTGTCTTTCTTTTTGATTGTCGGGTGGTTTCACTACTACTAATCCAAATATAGTAAGGGAAATTTTAAATGTTGCGTATTTAATAATCTTTCTACGAGATATGATGTAAATATAAGGATTTGATGCACTGGGTTAGCTTTGAGTTGTCTGAAGAAAGGGTATTGTGCAAATAATGAGCTTAATTGTCTCCTGAATTGCTCTGGCTTGGGTCCAGAACTGTGCCACAAGCAATAACATGACGCTACCGTAAATTTAAAACAATGTAGAAAATCAGATGTGATGAATCTAATGTTTTGGATGAGAGTTTACTGTTAGCTTACCTACTTCTAGTGCTCTAGGTTTAGTCACTACCTCTGGTTATGCAGATGAAATCCATTTTATTTCTGCTACATATTGTTTGGAAGCTTTTAGGGTGCTACCCACCATAACCTTCTCATCCTTCTATTCAGTGTTTTGCAGCCTGCGCTCTTATACATCCAAGTTTTGTGCTTTTTGCTCCAATTCCATCACCTTAGATATTTTCCTGCATGAATTTCATAAACCATTCATTAAGCTCCTAGTTAATTCAGATATGTTATTTTGTCACCCTCCCTTATGCCAACTTAACTTTCATCCTTAGCAAAATGTCGGCTCCGGCTGGATAGTTTTTCGTAAGCTAGGAAATATGTATGTGTTCAAAATACGTGCTAGTTCCAAGGTCCCAATGCATCCCACACTGTTGGCACGTTGCCCTCTCTGCAAAGTGGGAGCAAATGCATTACTCATTCTTGTGTGATGGCATTTTACATACACGCTGCACAGATGCAGGTTACTAATGCAAGGTGCAAATCAGCAAGGATTAAGCCTACAATGCACTGGGGCTCTCATGACACATAGGAGTTGCTGAAATCTGGATTCTAGCACATCTCATTAATTCACTTTGCATAGGGCATTCCCTACAGGTGCTGCTGGTTCAAGAGATCTGTCTTCACGGAGGCAGCATCTCTCACTGTCAGATAGTGAAACTGAAATGAAATGCAAGAAGTCACGTGAGGAATACACACAAACAATTTATCCTGCTTAAACTTCAAGATTTTCCCTTTTGTTCCGTCCTGACTTCCACTTGGTCATCATCATTCTCTTAAAGTGGTCACTGCTGCTTTTATCGACAGGTGTGCGTGAAACTGCTGGTTGTCATTAGGTCACCCGTTCTGTGTGCTGTATCACTGAGGAGTGACACACCCAGCAGGTGACAGATTTGAGAGAAGGCTGTGTGCAGAACACTGCAGCTGTGCATAGGGGAGAGTTTGACAGAGAAGCAAGAAGGATCAAACAACTACTAGAGTTGCTAGAGGGGAAAGTTTAATGACAAGTTACCGTGATGTTCATGACCAGATTGATTAGGAAGACTGAATAAAGCTGTGGTGTATTTCAAGAGTGTTACTGTACAGCCATCTGAAATAGGGGTTACCATGGCAAGTACAGAATTTCTATTAAGCAGGAAGGTGAAAAGTCTCATAAAATCCATGAAACTTGTTAGTGAATAAATTGCATATGAGAAGCACCTCTATTGACCCCTATGGAAATTTTATATTTTCAAACAAAGCTGTAAAGCCTTTTCCACAGTTATTTTTAAAAAAACAGTCTGCGGTACTGTCAAATCAAAATGTAACATTTCTGGTATTCCCCATGTCTTGGATGACAGCTTAGACAGATTGGAAAATCATCACTGAGCTAAAAATACTAGTGTGGAGGAAGCAGGGTAAGAAAGTATGTTACTGAATATTGTCAAATAGGACTTGCTCTACAGCTTTGAGACTTGGTATGGTTAAAATATTCAGCATCACAATCTGAGAAATAAATATATGTATGTATGGACTGTTTAAACTTGATTACATAACTTGTGAGAAATATTTAAGGAGACCACTGAAAGTATGAGAAAACATTATTGTTAATGCAACTTGAAGAAACTAAGTGGTAGCTCACACACGTTTCAATCTCTCCCTCCTTGTGCTGTGCGTACATAGAAGAGAGTTCCTGTTGCTTATGTATTTTAACCCCACAGAAAAAAAATAGAAAAGAGAGGAGGGTAAAGCTTTGTGGTGTCTTGCCTAGGCTCAGGCATGCAGCCACATATAACTTGATGTGGTGTGCTGGTTCAGGTAGCATGGTGGAAATATTGCTGTGCCATTGCCATCTTTTGTATGATGTACTACTGCTTTCTTCTACAGCAATTTTGGTTTGCAGTAGAGTCATAAATTTATTACTAAAGACTATGATTTTATTTCTTACAGATTATTAAATTGGTGAGTAGTTGATAATCTTGGGAAAGTCCAGTGTAATACACAAAATGCACTGGTATTTCACTGGGCGGTGGCAAGAATTCTGCAAATCATCAAGTCCGATGGTGACAGTCCAGAAAGGAGTGTGTTGCAGCTGTGGATGCGTTAGCTGTCTTGATTTGCATGTTCTTTACAGTAAAGGAAAGCAAAATCATCAGTTGTGTCCTTCTGTGCCTCATTCATACCAGAGTACGCTTGCTTTGACTTCTCTTTCCCTGGTTTTGTTACTGGTGACTTTGACTCACTAGCTACTCAGCGTGCTGCAAATGCCATTGCTCAGGCAGAATAACTACTGCTCAGAGACAGCACTGTGTAGTGGTGAGCATTCAGTGAGGTCTGGCTGCCCAGCAGCCTGAATCCAAAGAACTGCAGTTACAACTTTCTCTTACCTACAGCAGGTATTTTCCTATTCACTCCGTAAGGTGTACTTCTCTTAGAAATCATCTTCAGTCCTGTACCTTCTTATTACCTATTTACTTTATCCATATGCTAAGTGCCTGCTCTAATAATTAGCATTGCTGTGTATTCACTTAATACCGTATCTTTCTAAATGCTGTATGTTTGTATTTCATAGTCCACATATCTTCCTCCAAGCAATATCACAGGTGTTCTATTTAGACCTCCGTTAGTCCTTTGAACTACAGAAGTTCAGCTTGTTAGCCTGCTGTCTCACTTATCAGCCACACTCAATTCTCATTACTCTAGTTGCACAGCTACTATAATTAGATTTTATACTTTCAGGCATTCATAACACTGCTGTGTTGTACACTATGCTATCAGAAGCATTTTAGACAAGCCATAAAACCAAACTAATTAAAACGTTCCATGGAGACTTTTTAAAGGAAAGTTACTGCTACATTGGTAAATCCATGCACACACAGATGTTAAGGCCAGAGAAGGCTGGTAGGACAGGTTAGGATGATCTGCGTACTGGAGGTGCAGGATCTCACCACTAATATTTGCCTTCAGTCCACTGTATCTAATGTCTTTTTAGGAGACAATAAGCCTGATCGGCTTTAAAGAGTTTGGGTTTTCCCCTCCCTTCTATAAGCTTCCCTTTTCTCTCCTGGAAGTTCTCCCCTCTTGCCAAAGGCTACACAGAGATCTTGAGCTTCTAAATATGTTCTTCAGCATGAAGTAATCCAAAGACCTTTCTGAAGCTGCAAATAGGTTTATCCACTGTATTCACAGGTTGAATCTTCTAATCATGAGTTTAGTTAACTATTTGTAAGTATTATTTTAATCTGAGTTTTCACAGTTTAGGTTCTGCTAACTACCTTTCATTGCATTCTCTATTACCAGAAGTTCCTTACAAGGGATATTCTTACCCAAGGTAGAATCTCTGTTTTCTTTTGTTGGCAGTTGCGTTTTCCTCCTTCTATGACTCACAGTTGTCTTGTTCCTGTTCTCCAAGGAGAGGAATGTCCTAGCAAATGATGGGCTGAAGCTCTCTTTTTACACTGTATAGAAGGTACCTATAGATAGATTGCATACAATATGGTACTTGGTGACAGTTGGGAAAGTAAAGTTTGGAAGGCACCCTGTAAAATTGCGTGTACTTGTAAGGTATTTATAGAACTACTAGTGATTCTGGTTTAAAATGTACCTCTGTGCAGGAGCATTTCTCACATACTTGGCAGCTTCTTTAGAGATGTAGCCCTCCTTGTTGTATGGTCTCTGTAGGGAATGGATGGTTTTCAGACAAGAGCAATTTTGTACACGAGAATCTTTATTTTATTTACTGCAATATTTTCTGTCTCTGTGTTGACTTTAAGCTGAACTATTGAATTTCATTGGCTCTTAAAATAATATGCAGAGATGTAAATGTATTTTTTTGGTAAGTTGTATAATTTCTATTTATAACTATATATTTCTAAACTTTCCACCTGAAACAAGAAAATGACCTGATATTGTGGCATGATGCTCATTTCCCTACAAATCCAGCTTCCAACATGAAGTTCACTTGGAAACCAGCTACAACGTGTGTAAGCATTCTACATCCTTCCATCTCACTAATTTAGTCTCTGCTAGCACTATAAATATTTGCTTTGGGGAAACAAATGGTGTATTCTACCAACGTAAGCATATTCCTCTGTCATTCATTCACTTATTTTAGATAGGCAAAAAAGTTAAAGGTGTATATTACAAGAACTCAACTACTGAAATCTCTGAAGGGGGTAAGTAGCAGTAAGTATGGGACAAGCATATAATAACCTTTTAAAATAATAACTGCAGTGCAAAGTTACATAAATAACTACTATTCTTTCAGAATCCAGAACAGTAAATTTCCCTTCTCCTTCCTCTCAAACTGAATGCTTGTAGTTAGATTTCCATTGGATTGGGTAATGTAAGTGTTGACTTCTGATTTGGAGATAACTCTTTGAAACCTTAATCATTTGTATTATATCATGTTTTCCCAATTGAATTTTCAAGACCATATCTTTAAGCAACTTAGAAGTCACAGATTCACTGAGGGTCATTGCTTTTGTTCTTTTTAGTTCAACTCCATACTCGAGGGTTTTGGGACATCACACTTTTGATAAATGCAAATATATACAGAAACCACGGTGCTGTTTTTATAGGAGGTACTCCGTATCCTTCAGCACACACAAATAAAGTTTCCATGAAGTGTATTTTTTGTAATGGGTTTTTACAAGCAGAATTTTGTCTGCAGGAATCCTTCTGGAAACAGAGTTTTTTTTGTCAGCTAATACTCCTTTTGCTGAATCCATCATTTGTGCCTCATGTATCTCTGGAAAAGCAAAGGAGTGGCCTGTAGCCAAGTCTGTAGATGCACCAGAGGAGTCTCTTTTATACTCCATAAAGAAATTGATGTTGTGCTTACTGTAGAAACACACAGATTGTTAGTAGATAAACAGGTGAGTCATGCAGCAGCCTGTGAAGAGCACTCCCAAGGATTCTCATTCATAGAATCAAAGAACCATAAGGCTTGAAGAGACCTCTGAGATCATCAAGTCCAGCCATCCCTGTCTCCCTACCAAACCATGTCCCTAAAGAACTCATCTACCCATCCTTTAAACACCTTCAGGGATGGCGTCTCCACCACCTCCCTGGGCAGCCTGTTCTAATCACTGACCATGCTTTCAGTGAACTTTCATTGACTGTGCTCTTCCCATATTTTCATGGGGTAGCAATTAGAGAAACCCTGAGTCTATCTCTGTGGTTTTTATTTGCTTAAAGCAGTAAATAAAGAGATGCAGCTTTTTGTTGGCCACTTAATAGGCTGAAGTATTCCATCCATGCACCATCCTTCCAGAAGCTGTCAACAGAGCAGATGGATGAGACGGCACCGTCTGTCAGCTTGGAGATTATCCCACACAAGATCAAGACAGGTAAATGTCTTGCTCCTCCTGTAGTATGAACACTTTTAAGAGGACTTACCAATGGCAAAACAACACTTATTTGACTCAATACCTCGAATGCAAAGCACAGGCAGTGACAGAGAAGTAGGCTGGAGGAACTTAGGCAGTGTGTCTTGACAAAGCAGACTTCCGGCCCCATCAGCAATAGAGAAGAACAAGCAGAAGTCACTTAAAAATTGTTGCAGCTTGTCTCTACCTTTCAGTTAGGTGCAGCAACACAAGGGAACAAACGTTCATCTTTCTTGTAGAAATTGGTGATATGCAAGACTTTGCTATTAGCATTTTCCCTGCAAAAAAAAACTGATAGGGAAGATTTAAAGAACTCTGGCTCATGAATCCAGTCTACAGTTAGAAGAGTTTTGTTCAAACATAAACACGAACTATTTACAGAAGCAGGCATATTTAGAAGCCAAGAGAAATCAAAACAAGTGTCATCCTGGTTTTGGAATTTGCATACAAACCTTTTTTTTTCCCTTTCTAAAGATAGGCTTGAGGAAAGGTAACAAGTTAGACAATTCGGTCAAAAAATCACTCAAAGAATAATGGATAATGAAAATTTATCTTTTCAGAATGCCTTTGCTTCTCTTAGATAGCAATTGGAATATTTATTTCATGCTCCTCTATTTGTTCTCTAGTGCAAATCAAGTGTCACTGTGGACTCTTGCAATTTGCCCTGTTTGTCCGTAGTTTTAAACTGGGCTCTCTGACAAGTTGCATTTGCTCCTTTCTCTCGTTGTCTTCTCATCATACAAAGTGAAGGTTCCTTTTCCTATAAATGGCCCAGTTTGTCTAGCAAAAAGGCAAGCTTCCATTATTATTGCTACCTCAACAGCTCAGCAGAGGTTTCAGTCTATTTAAAGATTTTTATAATGAATTCAGTGATTTTTATGTATATACAGGGGGGGTTTATTGATGTCTGAAAGGTAATATTAAGTGTCAAAGACAAGAATAGGAAATATGCCTATGTATGTGGGCTTTCTTTATAAACCCTACAATCCCTAATCAGTTGTTAAGGATGTTGATTTTTTTTTCTTGTTTCTTTCCTGCCATAAGAAGTATTTATAAGAGGCTTTACAGGCTTATTGAATACAGCTGTGTCTTCTGCACTCTTTGTTCACGGTCTGGTGTTGACAGCAGTTATCATTGACAATGCCACAAGAGCTTGGGTCAAGGTCTGTGTGCTCGTTCTGGTTCTTCATTTGAATTCCGCTCAAGTGTCTTCTGTCTTTTTCACAGGTTTTTCTCCCTGTATCAGCTGTCAGTTATTCATTTATACTGAAACCACAGCCTCTTCTAAAGCATTTCTCTTCCTGAAGTTTCATAGTACCAGGTCCTCTCTGGGGACAAGTTTCCATATGAGTAGGTAGGTGGCATTCATCCTAGAGGAGATACGATCAAGTACAAGGAGGAAAAATAGAATAAAAAGTGAAATTAAAGAAGCAATACAGTAATTATGATCACCTTGATAGCTGCCATTATCAGCACAGCCTAGTAGGATGAAGTGTCTTTTGGTAGTATCTTTGAAGTACTGGTCCAGCAGTTTTCTGCTGTATGACTTATCTTGCTTGGCCCACAGAAAAGGAGGAGATATTATCACAAATAGTTTCTAGAAAGCTGTAATTTGGGTATCAGATTAGAAAACGGAGTTGTGGCTGGCATATTCAGGGCAATTAAGAGTTGTGGCTCTTCGTTTACATCCTTACTGCGCCGTTAGACAACCCTCAGGAAAAGCAATTCTGCATTTCCATCTCTGAATTATAAAGGAGAAAATGGGAATGAAATCAACTATCTTTCTGAGAAAAAAATATGTCTCATTCTGTGGAAGTGCAGTCATCCTTTCTGATGCAAGGAAATTTATTGGTGAGCTGTAAATAAACCTTAATAAGGAATATCTTTTGAAGGATAAGAGAAAATAGAAAGCTTATAGAGTCTGGGATGAACACATGCTTTTCACTTCAAGCAGATCACTGAAAGAATAATTCCCTCTAATAGTAGCATATAAGCCTTTTAACCAATGAGGCATCATATTCATTTTTTTCTTCCTTTTCTTATGCAGGGAAAAAAACAGCGGAAAATCTTATGGTCAGCTCTGCCCTCTGACTTAATAAATCCTGGTTGAGATTCAATGTACTCAATAAGCTATTCTCTAGCCCGTGCTCAGCATGAATCCGGTCTGTCTGTCCTGTTGCATCTAGATTAAACGTGCACACTGCCGCACACTTTACAGTCCAGGTGGTCAGGTTGTTCCCAATTGGGACGTGCTCATTTCAAGGCCATTCTGGTTCACGTACAGAATCTGTTGCCCCACAAATAAAGGCACAGTGAAGACTGGTGCATTATTGAATCTTGCACTGAGTCAGTGGCAGCTGTGGTGCAGCTCTAGCCTCTAGCCCAGAGGTTCTTGTCCCCAGGACCAGCAGTTCATATCTGCCCTTAGAGGCTGTTATTTTGAATACAGCATAACACTCCTATTGAAATGTTTTAGGAAATACACAAGAATTGAGAGTAATTCAATGTTACCCTTCTCCATTTCCAACATATTAAATGCAGACTGAGCCTCTGCCGTTGAGTCAGCATACCAGTCAGGGATTTCCATAGCTGCATTCATCCAGGCTTAATAAACAGTGTTATCAAAGTTACAATTCCCTTTCATTTTCTCAAGGCAGATAATTGTACTTGCTGTCAGAGCAGTTAAGGATGTATCTGTTTGTCGTACTAAAGGGCCTATTGCAGATATCATTCAACAGTTGCTGAAAATTTTTGGAAAATAGTACCTGTGTACCAGGCATATAAATTTAACAGTTTATCCCTTTTAGAAGTTTTGGCCAGTGTTTTGTCTCATTTCTTGCAGACATGCTTTGGAGTGTGACATCATACAGCGAAGTCTTCTCATGGATCTCCTCTGTTCTAGGTTGATAGTACTACTGAAACCCTTCTTAGGTCTAAACTGTTTATAACATATACGATAAGCATAAATTCTATAGATGGAATAATACCTTATTTCCACAATTTTCTGAAAACACACTGAAAACTCACTTGGAACATCAGTTAAGCCAGACAATTTACTTACAAGGAGATACACTTCCTTCTCGGCATTGCAAGAAAGCAATGAGTTAATGCCAGAGACAATAACTTTTGCTAATCAAAAGAACAGAGCTTAATTTGGGTCTGGTCAACCAATTCTGTTATCGAATAAAGGGGAACACCAGCCATACTACTGGACTATGAATTAAAACTAAATCATTGTTATAGTTTTGGATTTTTTCAGGGAATTTTTTTTCTGATTAAAATCTCTCAAGCTCTGGTAACATATCTTAGTTTTCATCTAAACTAAGACAATCATGCAATGCAACAGAGTAAATTTTGTTAAAAGCAATACTTTTCTATTCATAGTGTCAATGTGTGTGAACAATAGTGTGGCTAATATTTAGTCTTTGAATTAAGTACTATATGAATGACTTTTTAAAATTCAACAGTGTATGTTAATGTCTGTTGACGTTAAAATACTTTTTTCTCTAGATGCTTGTGAATCATTGACATTATATTTTCACCACCCTTTTTCATTGATCTTATTTGACAATATCTTCCACTTTGGCTTTGTCATCACATATTTTTGTCTTCCATAAGCAAGACCCAGTCTACTTTAAATAAAGCACTTAAGGATAAAAAGTCTTCTTCTGTTATCGCTGGATCTGACTGAATGAATCTTTTCCTCCTCCCCTCCTTTTTTTTCCTTCTTTACTGCAGTGATTTTATAGGATGTAATGGAAGTCCAAATTAACTTAATATTCTTAATATTTAAAAGTAAAGTTAGCATGTTTTGTGTTGCAGGCAACAGGCACCACAGTTTGTCTTGAGGGATGAATTTTCAACTGTAATAACTCTGATTTAATCTGTATATGAAACATCCCTACACAGGACTTTTTATTATTCATTTATACACAAGTACTAAGGAAGTCACTGTCCTGGAACTTAGTGAGATCTGAATTGAATTCTTGACTTTACAACAGATTTCTTGTTTATTCATATGAAGTTGCTAAATGTATATACTTGAGATGAGCCCTTTGGTGAGAAAGAGAGTCCTGTTTTCAATTCAGACTTTTCTGTGTAGTTGTAAGCATTGAGGATTGTCTTGTTTGCAGTCTGTGGTTTTCACTTGGGATCAACTTCTTGTTTCAGAAACATAAATGTACTATTTACTGTGGAGTTATTTCTATCAAAACAATCAAAACTCCAAGCCAGAGATTACATGTTTAATCTTCCTGGAGTCTTCTGATAGAACATTTGTCAGAGATCTCTGTAGTTTAGCATACACACTTTAAAGAGAGTTGAGTATTGTTCATGGTAGGTTCACCAGCGACAACCAACAATTATATAGACAGACTAGTGAAACAATGACCTTCAGTGACAAATCTAGTCTTGCGGTAAAGGGATGAACTGAAAGAATTCTTGTGGTCCTTTCCTGGCTTTTTGCTTGTCTGTGAGTAAAATAATCTATTATAGTCTTTTCTACTGTTCTTCATAAAAAGAGGAAGATGTAGCATCCAAAAACTGTTGATTAGAGAGAAAATACACATAATCTAATGTTTTGCCTAAGATTTGATGTCTACTTCCTAGTTACCAAAATGTCAGTGTAATATTTTTCAGTCTGTTTTCTCTTTCTAATGAAGTTCCTTGTCTTCCTACTGCCCTCTCACCCCCTGCTACCTTTTTTATTCAACTCCTCAACAGTACAAAAGGAGCTGGCCAGTTTTCTTCTGACTGTGAGTGACAAAAGCTTAAGATAATGTTACGATGACATGGACTGTGCCGCTTTGCCAGTCTCTGAAATGTCATTGCCTGGGCAGCCTGCTGGGCTCAGCTCAGAGTCATGGTACCAAGACTGCTAATAAAAAATGAATAAAGGTTAATGAAGGAATGAAGGCTTTTTATCATCCAAAATAAAGTTGTCTGCTTTTCATCTGTAAGATTTGTTCAAGGCATGAGGTTTTGATTTTTAATTCTTTATTTTTCACCTTTGCACTGTTTTGTGTTTAGTTTGTAGGCTAAATCACAGTGGATGCACAGGACTCACTCTAGTACCTTACTTTCAACCTGGCCTGCTTGTTTTCTCTCACAGTCCTTGAAGTTGGAAAGTGATAATGGACCTGACTGAGTTATTTTCTGGCTCTGCGTGACTGCAAGGCAGAAAGCGATTTCTTCTATGGCTACAGTACTCCCTGTTTCAAGAAGCAAAAAGCTAAGCATGCTCAGAGCCCTACTCTGTTAGTGGAGATGCTTTTTGCCCCTCTCAGTGTAAAGTGTTGCAAAAAGTACAAATTCTGCTGCTCACTGGCTCTGGGTCACCGTGTGTCGTTTGGTGGCATGGGGGGGTTTAGTCGTAGCACTGCTAATTCTCTGTAGATTGGTTTGTATAGGGATTTGGGGTTCTTTTACCTGTTGAGCTACAGCAGAAGGATGTGCTGCTGTGAACAGCATGCGTGAAATATAGAGTTTGATTGGAAGAAGAAGATAAGGCAAAGGCCATTAGTCACACTTCTTTTTTCTCTTGCCTATCTGTTCACAGTAGCTATATTTCAGCTGTAACACGCCTAGATGCTGCTCCCACCACCAGCTCATCAGTGCAAAGAGCATCTGTTACTGTTTCTCTACTTCCTCTGAATGCCCTTGTGAATTGTAAAATCCTGGTGTTAATTTTTTCCCCACCAGTCCTAGGTCACGTACAATTCTTCCATACAAATACATACTCTGTACAATACAGTGTGACACTGAGGTTAGACTGCAGCTAAATCTTCCCTCTGTCTTTTTTGCTCTGATAGTGGCTCAGTCCTTTTGCTCACAGGGAGCAAATATACCCTTACTTTCCATCTTCTATATTTGCAGTTGTCACTGCAGTCACAGCTGGCTTGTCACCACCCAAAAAAAATGCATATATCAGGATTTTTGCAAGTCTTGGCGTGTCAAGTCCTTGAATCTGTTTTTTTACAGTGACCTTACAATGTTAGGGTATTGCTGGCACACAACTGCATAATTTTCAGCTGCATTTGAGATGGAGACAATTGCCTGTCCTAGGGTGAAGTTTTATTTTAAATTATGAAAAAAAACCATAATTTACAAACCTAAGGATCTCTCTTACTTCCCTTTAATTAAATTCTGCAGAGTTGGGTAAAATACCAAAGTAGAGCTCATATCAAGCAGTGAAAGGCATTATCCAACTCTCAGTTAAGTCACTAGAAATCCATCCATTGACAATCACTGCGCATTACACACTGCTTAAGGCAGAATACAAAATGAGAGGGAACACATAATCCAAGTATTATATGTAGATATGCCCAGGTGTTGTATAAAATGATTTTGTAGAGGGTTATATGATGTAATGAAGATGAATGACTGTAAAATATATCTAGGATTACCATACAGCAGCACTATAGAAATAAAACAGTTTAAAGTAAGGTAAAAGAATTAAAACTAGATATTATTAAGGAGCAAGAAGAATGCGATGGTGAAGAGGAAAAGACCACACTAAGACGGGGGTTTTGTTGAAAATTTAATATAGAGCTTATAGCTTTATATTTTCACTGGTTTAGAGCTTTCTTCAAAGAACTATACTTTTGAGACTAACACAGAAGAACTTTTAAACAGAAGATCATAACTCCCTTGAAGGCAGGGAGCTAGAGCTCTAACATGTTTTGGAGAAGCTGAAGGAATACAGTTCTTGCAGAAGTCTCCCCCTTCTTTAAATTTTTACAGAGATTTTTCACAGTCTCCTCAGAAGCTGACGCTCCCTGGGGCATAATTTTCCAACCCCATTGTCAGCATGACTAGGATAGATGTTGTCACTGCTTAGTGAAATGTAATTTGTCAAAGGTGGGAGTGTGGCTGCTCAGTCAGAAGTGAGTACTGATAGCACACCCAGCATGCCAAATCAGACATTTAATTGTTCTGGTTGTGTTTTTATAAACTCTTTACAGTCTGTTCAGTAATTGTTCCTCTCATTTACTTAAGTACTAGAAGTTTACTTGGGCTGGTGCTGTGTCCTGATTGTTCCATCTCAGACTGAGAGTCCTTTTCAGGGATGGCGTGAGATGGTGGCAAAAGCAGAGATTGTGTCTCCTTGGTTTTTGATCAGGCCTAAGGGGCAATAACTGTAAAATACAGATTCTGCTTGCTTCATTAGATCTGTTTAAAAAAGCAAAGAAGAAAAATGATGTTCCCCTGATGTCCAGTGTCTCTAGTTGTAATTAAAATTCCGGCAGTGAAGCACTAAGTTTGTACTAACAATTAAAGAAAAAGTTTGTTGTTCATCAACTTTACTGAAACTGCACTTGGAGAAAGGGGACAAAACTTTTCTACTTAGAGGAAGTAAGTCATGATTTCTTTTATCTATTAAATTAGTTAGATCCTTCTGGCCATATCTATCTCTGCTGTCACTCTAACCAGAGGTTTGAAATGGTGAGAGGATGATGTAGTCCCTTGTCTTTATGAACTGTATTTAAAAAGCATAGTTTTCTTTACAGAGAGAGTGATTTTTGAAGCTCTTTGTGAATTGCACTTTTCTTTCTGGGTTATAGAAACCACTGAATTAATCAAGAAAACCAGAGCCCTCATCTATTTTTATCACCATTGCTGGTTTTGCTTAATACTTATCTTGTCCTTTTTTTGTCTGTTTTAGTATGAGTTTGGGGTTTCTCTGTAGCAGTAAACACCCGGAACATTTATATATGGTTGGAATGGTTCCATCCGTAATCTTCATATGTGTGGGACCCATGGCTGGTAAATCCTTGTGTAAACTCTTTCATTCTGCTGTGGCTGCAGATGGGAATTCCTTTCTGATCAGCAGCTGATTTTCTCAAGGTATTGTAGAATCACAGTGCTGTCAGGTAGATTTAGTGTCCTCCAAATGTGTGGCCTAATATATGACCCTGACTCAAGGTAGCTTTTCTTAAGATGCCCTTTCCCCTCATTTTTAAAGAGAACTGACCAACACACATGAAAACGTTTGGGATTAATTTCCTAACGTTTATCCTGGTTGCAGTCCAATATTTACTGCTTCACTGACAAGAAAAATTGAAAATGGCATTCCTAGAAGGGCTGGTGTATCTCTTTCTTTATATGAGGCTAAAGGTCAAGAACAAAATGGATTTTGTTGCACGTCATGCATGTAAGGGAGTTGTGGATATAACTGAGCTGTCCCTGAGTGTGCAGAGACTGGAAACAAAACTAGGACAATTCTGTGCACAGAACCTGGAACTGACCATATGTGGGCCAGGTTGGGTATGTATATGACCACCTAGCATTTATCCCAAACCCTTTCTACTTTTTTATGTATCCATAAGCACAAATTATTAATTTTATGAATTTCATTAATAGCTTAAGTACCTTGTGGTAAAACCCTGTTTCTGGGATTGGGAGCCAAAGTTAGAGCTGAGAATTACACTGTTTTAGGCAGAATTGGGAATGCTTTTGGAGAATTTAATTGAATCTGCTGCTTGTCAGGGGCATGGCTCACCTGCTCAGCAAATGCTAGCTCCTGTAGTGTTTTGCCTTATTGTCCTTGATTGTAATATCAAAATAGGATAATTAACTTGGTCAACTTCTTACTATGCGAATGTTACTGAGACCTATATGGGTAAAAGTAAGAAAACCAAAAGAAATTCTGAAAGACTCAAAGGAAGCATTCCAGCTGTTCCCACCATTGATGTTAAAGAAATAATTTAATAGTTGTTAGCAGAGGGAGGATTGTGGAGAGCAAACTCTATAGTAGATGCTTGAGTATTCAGGAGTTCTTTGGAATGTGTGTATTAGCTCAGAATCCTTTCCAAGTTCATGTTGGAAGACCATATTATGAACTGGAGATAAAAAATAACCAAGATTTGGCCTGGATTAGCATGTTGATGTTGAAATATCCAATTACCAAGACAAAAATTAGCAGTTGCTAGAGCATATTACAGAAGCAAGACAGAAATCAATGGTCTTCCACTAAGAAAATACTTGGCACCAAACTTGAAGATTTGTGATATTCATCAGGTTCAGAAGTATAGGAGGGAACTCTTCAGGTACAGTGAATATCTGTAGGAAAAGGAATCTCCTTACCATCTCTGAGAGGAATGTGAAGGGATGAGGGATGCTTTAGAAGTGCTACCGAATGAACGTCCGTCATTTTGAATATACACATACTTGTACAGGGAAGGGAACCTGTGAAGCTCAGAAGTACTAAAATCAATCCAAAGATTCTAATTTTTCATTTTAAAAGTGCCAGTTGATTTTCAAGGTTTTGTGGCATTTGACATACGGTTTTATTAGGTTAGTGCAATTATCTTGAAACCACTTACAGGCATCGCTGACAAACATGGCTCTTGGGAATGTGATTGTGAGAAGACACTCAATGTTTCTGAAGTATCGTCTTTAGTAGTACTTAAGCAATTGACACTGTAGAGTAATAAGACATCATCTCCAGACTATCAAGAATTAGCCAAGTAATTATTTCTTGAGCTCTAGTTCTGTATAAATATTTAGGGGCTTTTTCAGTGCAGTCACACTTTAAATTGTAAGGATTAGGCAATGATTGCAACTGCTCAGCAATGACTGTATTTAGGTGGAATTTTTCAGGCAGGCATTGGAGCACTTTGCCAGGCAGATGTGATGTTTATTTGGTTGAAGCGCCAAGCTGGCCAGGAGCCTTATTGTTGCAGTGGCACAGTTCTGAGCTCCAGGCAATGTACTCTGCCTTTCAGCAGGCCTGATTAGCTTGGGCTCCGTGCCACGCTAACTGGGCTTCTGCTCTAGTGCTGACTTGTGACCAACTGGCTGGGAGTGTGACGAGAGATATATCAAACACAATGTAGACTTATCCAGTAGACTTATCCAGTATCTAATCCTCTCCCCAACAGCCCAGTAGAGTCAAAAGAATATTTCCCCTTCATTAGTGTTTTGATCAGACCATTCTAGAAGGCGGCATTTGCCCCAGTACAAGAGTGTGCTGCTACATGGCATTCACAAGAGTTTAGCAAGAGTTTATCCCTATTGTTTGATGCTTTTCTAATGTTTTCTTCCTTGCTCTGTAACACTTTATCTTCTTCCTGTGATTTCAGCAACTGGAATTATCTCCCCACTTTAAGTATTTGACCCATAATCGATTGTAATCTGTTTTAACCTGCTTGACTACCTATGGCTAATATATTCTGAATGCACAGCTTATTTTTACCAAATCTAACTTGGGGAGAGGCGATCTCAAAATCGTTAAGTTGCTAAAACTGTTAAGAAAACGAGCAGCAAAGGTAGAGATGAGGAAGAGAACATGTAAACTTAGTGCTCATCAGTGAAGGAATATTGGCAATAGGAGCTCTGTTACTTATTCTTGTTGATTTAGAGCATCATCATGAAAACAGGAAAAAAACACCAAACCCACAGTTGAGGATTTATTCAATGTGGAGTAATCCAAAATGTAAATTCAAAAAAAAGTCAAACTTCATAATTTTTTCCTTACCCAAGCCACATAACTTTGCAAATCCTCAAGAGCTGGAGGCTGACTTTTACAGAGCATTAACATTTGGGGCTTTTTGCCTTATTTAATACATTTTCTGAAACATCAACATATTTTGTTGTGGAGGGTCTTCTGGTGGGAATAAGGCAAAGTGTGTTAGAACAGCAAGCAGTCAAGAACTTGTGTCCAAACGTCTAGAAGATTCAATTACTATAGTTCTGTTCACCTTATTGTATTTCTGAAACTGATGAGATTTAATAATATGAATATATTTTGCTTCGAGTTTTTAATTTCGCAAATTTTATTGCTCGGTAGAGTGTGTCCTGTGTAGTCTTGGTACTTGCAAGACATAATTGATAACGTACTAATAATCTACACAGTGATGTAGATCAAGGTGCTCTGAGCCTAACATTTAGGTAAGGCAAAAGTGATATTCATAAAATTCCTAGCAAAATCTACAATATCTCAGTGCACACTTGGTACAACAACACAGAACTCCAGGAGGGCAAGACTGCAGTTCATTACAACCATTCACTGTGGTTTCTAGTTATCTCAACCTACCACAAATGTGATTGGAAACCTGGAAGAGATACCACAGTACTAACTATGCGATTCAACCTGTGCTCTGAATCAAGAGCCACAAGTACAGCATGACAAACTCTTGCCTGGAGTTAATGTTTATGGCTAGTTTTATAAGCTGCTGAAAAGCAGGACGTATTGCTACACCCTGAAATATAATGGTGTAGGTGACTGCTGCTATAATAAACTGCAGAGCATCCTCCCAACCTTTTGGATTAAGTAATAAAAGAAAAAGATTAAGGGGGCAATTCCATCATTTTTCTTTTATTGAATAAAACACTTTTTTTCTTTCCTGACTTGCTAAGAGAGACAGCCATGAAAATGAATGATTTGGTTTCACCCGAAATGATGGATAATCCTTCTAGAAGAGCATGACAATGATAGACAGACATCTTCTGAAGGAAAAGGTAATAGAAAAGACTGACACTTTGATAGGCACCATGATGAACAAGCCCTCAGGGCCCATGAGTTAATAGGTTAATAGAAGTGTTCTAGCTCTCTCAGCCTCCTCTATCCTTGTGCTCCTTTTAGAACTCCTTCAGGATCAAAAGAAATAACATTTTGAACAGAGGAACAGATACATTTTGTAATGCAGCAATGTGCTTTTTTGTGTTTTTCTTAAGATGGTAGTGAAACACAGAATGAAACTACTTTCTTAACTGAGATACAGTGAATGCCCACTCTGCTCAGCTCATATCAGAGCCTTTACTTTTTCCTCTTCCATCTCTTAGATATTACTTGCAGGTAATATCATGTCCTAAGGGTATTGCACATGTTGAGTTTAATCACCCGTGAAATATATTGTCAGAGTACTGCTGAAGTTGATGGTGGGCCACGTTCTGAGGCTGACTAAACCAGAAGATAGCCCAAGTAGTTTCATTGACATCAAAAAATGTATGGGTGATTTTTTGGTTGGTTGCTAATAGAAATATTTCAGCATATGAAAATAAGAAAGTAAGATTTATTTGTAATTATTTGTAATTATTTATAGCTTTTCTATTTTTTTCCTTATATTTTTTCCTTATTTTTTTTTTCCTTATTTTTTTTCCCTTATTTTTTTTCCTTATTTTTTTTTCCTTATAAACCTATAGCATTTTTTTTCTGATAACACAAAGTCATTGATGTATTGGTGTGTATTTTCTTATTTGTTGTGGTTGTTGGTTTTCATTATTGTTTGTTAAGAGGTTATGATTTGGTAAGCTTCACCATGTCGGCCTAGCATTTAAGATAATATATTATTGTACTAGGATTTTATGTGTTTTGCCTTATGGAGTATTTTTATTTGAACTAACATATTATTACCCTTTTTTCAAGACAAATTGCAAGAGTAGGTTTTAATAGGAAGGATTTGGTACAATGAGATTGAACAATTTTATAGTAAAATTATTACTGTAAGTCAAACTGATGTAAAAACCAGTAATGTAAGTAAATAAATAATGAGGTAAATAAATAAACTGGAGATCTATAATGTCAATAAAGTGTGTTTTACTACTAAAAGAAATTAAGCAAGTATATTTTAGATCAAAAGAATGTGAAATTGTAGTTGCCTGAGTCTAAGACTATAACAAGTCTAAATGCCGGGTCCTGCACTTCGGACACAACAACCCCATGCAGAGCTACAGACTGGGTGCAGAGTGGCTGGAGAGCAGTCAGGCGGAAAGGGACTTGGGAGTGCTGGTGGACAGGAAACTCAACATGAGCCAGCAGTGTGCCCAAATGGCAAAGAAGGCCAGTGGTATCTTGGCCTGCATCAGGAACAGTGTGGCCA